>JACEGR010002166.1:0-137995 GCA_014170235.1 Listronotus bonariensis | reverse complement strand
TTTTTATTTTTCTATATAAATCAAGGTTGGTAGCACTTTCTTAAGCAAAATTTTCAATTAGTAAATGGTTTTTATTAAATAATTTTTTGAGTTTATTGTTAGACTAACTGTCCAATTTTTATTTAAAAACACCTATATATTTATGTAATGAAAATTTTTAAACAATGCAACACATTTGTTTGTTGTAACTATGGTTTCTTACTTTTTAATACAAAGCAGTACATTTATACAATACAAATATACTATAGGGTGTTCTATTAAAAAAAAAAGATCATTGGTCTATATCTTTAAAAAAACTTTGAAATTTTTTTACTACGCCACTGCATTCTACGTAAAAAGTAACATAAGAATCTGTTTACATGTTTTAATAAGTCAGCCAACTAATTTTGGTTCAGGGGTGGCTAATGGCTTGAAATTTTTGAAAAGCAAAAAAAGGTCCTTTCTCCAAATAACTTTCTTGTCCTTACTTTATTACCAATCTTTATATCTTTTACATATTTACTTTTTTCTTTCCTGAACCAACAAAAAAATAGTCCTTAACAACAATAATTTCAAGGTCAAACTTGTAACGCAAAAACGCCATACGTCAATCGTAGCATGTTAGGCACTGCGCCCCGGGGAGGTCCGTCAACCGCTATCTACCCCTACTATAAATTTTCAAAATCGCTCTGTAGCTTAGAAGCTAAAATATCTTTGTTTGGGGCATCTTTTGTTTCTGTTTCAACACCAATATGGGATACTCTGTACTTATCTAATTATGAGGTTTTTCAGTATATTTGACCCTGGGTTATCTCAATGCCGCAATGCAAATTACAAAAAAATAGTTTAGTAAACATATCAAATAAATTAATTATCTTTAAAAAATCTTTAAAAACGACTTTTCTATGATTGTTTTTTCCAAAAAGTTTGCAAGAAGTACCCTACTTAATTTTAGTAGTAACATTTTTAAATTTGTGGGTTGTTCGTAAGTATTACAGTTTTTGCAGCTGTTTTTGAAGATTTTTATTTCTAGACATGTAGGGTTTTTAAGTAAGGAATTACGTTTCATCCATGGCAGAATACATGGGCGTACATAAAAAATAGAAATTAATAGGTGGCAGTGCCCGTATAATAAATTAAAAAGCCACTTAGACCAAATATGTTGTTAATCTACAAAAAAATATAATGCTAAATTTTAAAAGTTAACGTCTTGTGGGACTAAATTTCTTATACTTAAAATAGTAGATTTCAGCTCTTTTTATGCTGTAAACCATAAAAATAAATTACATATTGTTTGTTAACCAAAACTTATTAGACTTTTATTTTTATTTTAATGTATATTAAAATAATAAGTATAGGAAAAAAATAGTATAATTTTTAGATTTTAAGTTCAATCACTAGTCCTGATAAAAAAGGTAACCTCTGTTATGGAACAATAATAATATTTTTGTTTGTATACGATACCAAAAAAATTTATGGAAAAAATTGTTGATAGTTGTCAGTAAACCATAAAGGTATTATTAGGTTTTAAATTAAACAGATTTTGGAAAGTCCTTTTAAAGATTTGTTGCAGTTTTTAAATAAAGTATGGCATTTTAATAACTATTTTTTTATTTTTTCTTGTTTCTCGTTTATTAAATTATTTTAAAATCATTAACCTAAAATGTATAGCCGTAACGGTCCCGAAACTTTCTTTTTGCATTTAGCAAAATTAATTGTGTGTAGCTATAATATTTTTAACTAGCCAGTATGCAGTATTCGCAAATTTAAAAATAACACATAAAAGTGTTAAACATTTTATTGCTTTAACAGAGAATATAGGTAACTTTTTATTTTTAGTTTTAAAGTTACGGCTAATTATCAGGACCATATTAAGTTTTTTTTAACACTTTTTTAGCTTTTATAATAACTATTAAGATTTTATGCTTCTGGCTGCAACAATTATTGTAATTATTTTAATTTTTTAAATAAACAATAAAGAAAACGTACTGCTATTTACAGCATTTCTGAAAAATAGGCTGGCATTTTTAAACTAGAATGACCTAAAGAACTAAAACTTTATATTTACCACCAACAATCTTGCTACACCATATTAATATTATTATTGAATAATTTTATATTTACTGTACGTACATTTTAAGCCATTTTTAAAGTATCTTATGCGTATTACGTTTTTTCGGTACCTTATGTTATTTTTTTGGTATTTTATTATTAACTAACTTACATCCTTTATAGTTATTTTTAAGATTACATTTTAAACCTTTACTATTTTTGAAAATATTTAAAAACAACAAAATCACTTTACTTACCTTTTATAAATCAGCTGTTAAATTTTTCTTAAATATCTATATTCTAATATATTTATAATTAATATAATTAATATATTTATAAAGTTATTAGACTATTTACAAGTTCCCGGTAGCTAAGCATTTATTAAAATACACACTTAAAATTTTTCATATAAAAATTTGGTTTATTTATTTTTTGAATCATTATTTAATTTATTGAATAAAATAATAGGATAACTTGGATTTAAATTGTGTTTATATTATTCATTTTAATTTAGTTCTTAAAACCAACATAATTATAATTCTAAAAGTAAAAAAATTAATTAAGTTTACATTCATTAATTAATTAAATTTTTCAATATTTTTTCTGAAAAATAAAAATTTTAAACTTTTTAAAATACATTATTAAAAATTAAAATTAAAATACATTAAAATGTCAAGAAGTTGTAATTTTGTCTAGTGACAAAAATATTTAATGAATTAAAACACTTTTTTAATTAATTTTAATATTTATTAGTTTTCTATTAACTATTATTTATTAGTTAGCTGTACTAAATATTTATTTTAAACTTTAAAACATTTTGTGTTTATTCAGCTTTGTGTAAAAATGGCAATTTTTAAGCTAACAATGCTGTAACTTGTATACTATGGTTAAAAATTTCAGAATTATTATTTACGGGCTAAAAAAATATTTTGTCAGTATGCCCTATTTTTATGGACAACAGCACTTTATATAGTTTATTTGTAAAATAATAAATATTTTTATTAGTAAAATACATGACCTTTTACTTTTTATGCATAAAAAAACTAGCTTTAGCCTACCACAGACATCAATTTTATGTCCGATTGCTTATTTAAGTATAAATAAGTTAAATGAACAATAAAAACTTTAGGTTTAACACATTTTAGGTACTAAGTTACTATTGTTAAAAAATCTTTTAATAAGCTTGCCACAATGACAAATAGTTCCTAGATAAATGTTTCTTAACAAATACTACAAAATTAATAAAAAATTATTTAAGGTTAATTTAAATACATATACATTGACTATTTAATTTTCTTAATTATACCAAAAAAAATGTTGGAAATAATGACAAAACACATGTGAACCTCACAGCCCTTATTATTAATAATAAATTACATAATAAATTTAAATTTACAATATAAATAACATAAAAAACCTTACCTGTTAAATCGACGTTTGTCGAAGTTACTTCACTTTAAATATATATACCTTACTTATGAAATTTTTAAATTTTTTGACGAAACTATCAAGTTTATTAAAATAATTTGTTAAATTTTTACATAATTTGTATTCTATTTTTTTTCGTTTAAAAATGCTTTAATTTAACTGTTAAAGTTCTAAAAGTTTCGTACCTAATTTTTCAATAAACATTTTTTTTTTTAATAAAAATTAATTTAATTTGTTTTTTCTTTAACTCTGTGACATGAAAGTAGTTTTATTTCAATTCTAAAATATTTCCCTATATTTGCTAATAACAAGTATTGCAACTGTTCTTCATTTTTTGTGAAACACTTATTGTCATGTTCGATCGACGCTACCCCACGTTCGGCAATATCATCAACCATATCCAGTTAAGTAAAAACTTTACACATTTATTACAACTTTTATTAAGAAAAAAAATTACATCTTTTGCATAATCATTAGTTAAATTAAACGCTGTAAAAATAAACATTATAAATTATACTGCAAGAGCAATAGGATTTGGTATAACGGCCAGTAATACAAAAACAAAACAAGCACTATTAGTCATCTATGTTTACATGCCAGTATTTGGTTAGACTGTCCCTTTTCCTTGCAGTGCCTATGTGTTATGTTATTTAGCTGATCCGGTATTTTAATGTTGAGTATCTTCAAAACGCGTCAGTTTATCAAAAATCATAGTAAAGCTTTTTTGTAGAGCGTGCGAAAGCTATTATGTCTATTCTTTCTGATTAATTATTCAAGAGTTTTAAAATTCTAGCCTAGAAAAAAACAGGTTTTACCATTTTAATCATATGGGAAATTTAAATTTATTATGCGGGACCTTTTCACATTAATACTAAAGGCTGTGACTTTTTCAGGATTTTTTTTGTCATTTTCAACAATGTTTTTAATATAATTAAGAAAAAAAAATAGTAGCGTAGTTCAATATACAAACTGATCACGGAAATGTTTAGTTTTAAGATGTGGAAAGCGTCAATAAAATTACAGACTTTTTTATAGAATCCTCATATTTAAGAATCTTCGGTATAGTGACGTGTTTTTTTTAGTACAGTATCTTGCCCTACAAATAAACACCATTTGCATATAGACAGTTTTATACAAATATGCTGATAAATGACGTATGTAACAGGACCTTTAGTTATTTGTAGGTGATAACTAATAACTAAAATATTTTAGTTTAAAGTAATTTAATAATACATAATAATAATTATAATAATATAATATAATTTTGTTTTAAAATAAAAACAACTACCGGGCATATAATCCTAAGACATCAAATATTTGTAGTATTTTAAATACATAAGTTTTATTGTTAAAGTAAAACTGCTTACACCATAAATTTCAGAATAAAAGCGTTATATTATCACAGTGGTAGTCATTGCTCCATATTTATTATAATACAAACTTAAGTTGAAGTCGCAAAATGGGATAAAAATTAAACTAATACTTATCATAATCATATCTACAGATCTAATGTATATATTTGTTGAAAGATCTAAGTGTGAGATGTTTCCTTCTTAAAACACAAATTACTTTTTTACAACACCCTGTTTACCTACTTACAATATTAGATAATTAAAAGTATATTTCTTGAATATTTCCATGTCTAATAAGCTAACATTTTTTTGATTTTATTGTTTTTAATAAAATTAAATGCTTAACCCAATATTTTGTTTAATAATAAATTAATATAGTTGTGTGTTAACGTAAGTTGGCGTCCCAAGATTTTTTTTTTTTTTAATTTATAAATAGGTTATTTTTTATAAAATGTTTTGAATGGTCTAAAACATAACCAGATATAAAATTGTATAAGTAGCACAAAGTTTCGCAAAAAAATTATAAAGAAATGAACATCATTAAATATATTACCATGTTTATTAACGAGAAAAACCTTTTTTTTTCGACGATAACGTAATAAATTTTAGTTTGTATTTAAGTGCATATATATTCTTTTATACTGACATTTTAGGAACGTTCATATGTAATGTATAAAATTTAAAACACTTAAAATTTTTAAATGTATTACACAAAACTATGTATAAACTTAAATTTTTTATGTTAATCTAAAACACAAATAGGAAAATAATGTAAAAGTTAGCATATTTAAAAAATATTTTTAATTTCTTACATACTTTTTTAACAATTTTTGAATCTCGTAGATCACGAATACACTTTAATGTCTGAACTTTTTTCATCAAAATTAATGTTTACAAAGTTTACTGTATGACGCCAACTTAAGTAAACACACTGCATACAAAAAATTATTTTTATACTTTCCACCTTACCATTTTTAATTTACTTTGCTAAATACTCTGGTCTCTGATGCCCACATGTCCATGTTCAATGTCGTTAAGATACGACTCTATTTTTTTTATCCAGAAATGTCCTGAGGGACTCACACAACATATATACCAGCTGCTGCTAGTTGTAAGAACACTGTGGTAAAGAAAATTTGTATTTAAGAATTTAAGGAAATAATTAATTAACCCCTCCCACGAGAAAAACACAAGTTTTAAATTTAATCAAATCCTATCATCAAATCACGCAAAATTGGAATTTGTTAATAAAAAAAAATACAATAAGAACACTCCCTATTAAAACTTAGAGACAAAAAGACAAAAGATTCTTTTTTCGAATTGCCTATTCCAGTTTCGCCTAAAGTTTTTAATTATTTAAGTTTCGGTAGCATCCTGACCTGTCTGACCATTTTAGAGCGCAGAAGCACTAAAATATACAGTGCTTGTCTAAAGTCAGGACCCCCTCCTAACTTTTGAATTGTTTGGTATCCTTTCATGAAAATTTAAGCACTTTAGTAAGACAACATAAAACCAAATTTGAGGCAAAAATAACAGATATAAATGACAGAGTGAGAGATGGGCGCCATTTGAAAAACAAAAATTAAATGGAGTGGGAGGTCTTGTAACACATCATTTTAAAGCTCGTAACTTTTACTCCATTAGCCTAAAATATAAAGTCAATAACTTTACCTACTACAAAATAACGCTACTTTAAAACTTACCTAAATACCTTATTGCGATGACCATATTTTTGAAATTAATAAAGTTAGATAACTTAATGTGGAATTTTTTGAAGCCCTTATAAGGATCAATTTATTTATTTATTTATTTATATATTTTTATATTCATTTATTTATTTATTTATTCAATTACTTATCGATTTATTTATTTATTTATTTACGGAACAGCTCCATTTATATAATGGTTTTACGGATGTATCAGGGTAGAAAAAAAAGATTATTTTTTTAAGGACGCACCCTGTATATCACCATTAAAAAGATATTTAAGAAAATAAAACAATATGTATATTTGTATATCTTACTTTATTAGTTTCGGAAATGTGGCCATCTAAATCAGGTATTTAGGTAATTTTCAAAGTACCGCCATTTTGTAATAGGTAAAGGTACTGACTTCTGGGGTTATAAAGTACTCGTCAGGAGCTTTAGAATAATCTGCTACATTGCCCGCCTCCTTATTAAATTTTTGTTTACAAAATGGCGCCCAACTCATAGTTTAATATTTATATCTGTCATAATGAAACTACCATTTACATGGGTTAAAGTGGTATCAATATTATATTTAAAAAACAGTAACGTAAGTGTTACAGTAACTTTTGATACCCTAATATTTATTTTCTTGACGTTATGGTGAAGGAAAAGTGTTCTTTGTTTAATTAAATAAATATAGGGTCTAACTACATAGTAATTAATGGTAGAAATTTTATGGGTTAAATGTTTTAAAAACTAAAAATATTATAAATTTGATAACATACCATTTTTTTATTCACGAAATAGTGAAAATGTATGTTTAATGACTTTTTAGTAATAACTATTTTTTCGTCTACAAAAACAAAAAAAGCCAAAAATTTAGGAACTCATAACGGATCAATATAACAAACTACCAAACGCAACTAAAAATCTAAAAAAAAATAATAAATATAAAATTTCTGTTAAAAATTACATATTAAGTGAATTTAAGTTACTATTTTTTATTAATGCAAATAAAATGTATTTTAAATAAACCTAAAAACCAAATAAAAATAATATCAATAAATATAATATACATATAGATTGTTAAATAATTATCAAAATAAACAGATAGGGATCCAATATAAAAACAATGTATTTTTTTAGGATTCTAAATAAATAAAAAACTGGAACTTAACTTCAGGTAATAATTATATTAAAGAATTATTGCAAGTTGCCTTATTAGGCTCGGGAATTATTAATACCGGCCTTATTTAAATAGTGCTTGTACCCATAATTTAGAGTTATTGCAACTCATGTTGATAGTACCATTAACCTAAAAAAACGGGAATTTATTGTTTTGTGTTGTATGGTTTTTCTTATAACACATTTGAAAAAGCAAGGTTTTAAGTATTTTTACTTCTAAAATCTTATCCATTTTGTGACCGGGAGCCGTTCGTTTCGACGAACAGTTTCGAAGTTATAATAAGGCCAAAATAAGGCACGACCTAAAACCAACATGAATAAAGCCGGGCACTATACTACTTATTAAGGGAGTCCTTATCCTACCATGCATCTGCGCAAGCTTAGATGTCAAAATAAGGCCGGTATTATTAGTGACTGGCCTTATTGCACTGTGCAATAATTCTCTATTATTATTTAAATCTTACTATTGGTCTTTCTATAAATAGAAAGATCATCTTAAAGTAAGTTGATTCCGTGTACCTATTCACTCCGTGCTTAATTGCAGCGCAGCGCCATGGTATGAGTGAAATAAAGGACTCTGCTGCTAAGTTTTTAATATAAAAATATATAGGGCTTTCAAAGAAAAATTCTTTTTGCCTTAATTTTTTTGTATGTTAAACTAAGTAACATTTTAATTTTAAAAGTGAAGATTTGGTACAAAGAAGTTTGGGCATAAAAGGTAAGTATAGTTATTAATAATTTAAAAACGAAGGGCAGTAAATAAAATGTTGGGTGCAATACAAAATTTTATTTAACATGTAAACCCATTTTTAAAAAACGTCTTTTTTTAATTAATTTTATGTCCTTTTTATTTATTTCAAAAAATTATTTTAGATCAAGTGGCCATGCCTGCAACCATTTATACACAAAATATGTGTGTGCATTGTTGCAGCATTTAAGAGTAAAATATTTTTAAGATAATAAAAAAGAAATATAAAATAATAAAAAAACAAAATTTTTAATGATGTTTTTAACATGTTGTGTGCCAATTTAGTGTTATCATATCAAAAATGTTGTACAAAAAGAAGGCGGAATATTATAATCTAACAATAAATCATGTGCTTTTTTAAAATATAATAACTAACTATAGACCGTTTTGGCCAAAGTTATCCAAGGTATAGTGTTCTCTTCGGCTTTCCCTACCTTAACTTCGCAAACCTGTGGGGATTAAAAGACTAACTATTTTTAGAAAAAAAAATAGAAATAGAAATGTGTTTTTGTTTAAAAAGTTAACCTCAATTAGAAGTGGCATAAATATATTAAATCAGAAAAGTTATTTATTAAAGAAACAAATTAAAACAGTAGAACTATGGCAATACCAATAAAACTTTTCTGGTTTTAGACATACAATATATAATATAACTTTAAAGGTTTTTCTAGCTACAGTATTAAAATTTATAATAAATAAAATTTACATATTTAAAAATATGGACTACGGAAAAAAATATATGGCATATTTCTATTTTTGATATGTTGTACTAATGATTAAATGTTGATATTATGATTTTGTACAAAAGAAACTGTTTGATCTAGTTAATTTTGATATTTGATTTTTAGCACCTAAATAAAAAATATAATATAAGTATAGCTTAAAGAAAAAAAAGACATAATTTGGTTTACCATAAATTATTTTAATATTAAAATATTTGTGCTGTTTTGTTGGTGAATTTAAAAAATTTATACAATAATTTAATAAAATAATATGTTTAATGGTATTGTTGTTTTTGAGACCTTATTTAAATACAATATGCTGTTTAAACTAATTCCTTTTCATCTCTTACTTACTTAATACATTTTTTTTGTAGTTGGATTTTATGACACTGATATAAAACCAAACCGCATTAATGCTGATTATTACTTTTCTTTGCGCAAAAGTAAAATTTGATTTATTGTAAAAACTCGTTAAAAATAAGTAAATATTTAAAGATTAAACTAAGATGTTTTGTTTATTCATTAAATGTTTTTTATTGATATTTTAATGGCAAAAATATATATAACATTTATATAATTTACATTAAACATAACGTATACATGAATACTTCAAAATAATGTACAATGGTTTACTATTTCTACCTATAAGTCCAATATTTAATAATATCGAAAACTTATATAATTATACAATAAACCTCTAAGTTTTAACAAACTTAATTTTTTCCGATATGCTATATTTGTTCTAAAAATGTTTTTGTAGAAGATACAGCTGTGTGTAAACTTTCATTTAATATAAATTTTGTTGGGAAGATAACGAATATCTTGCATAATAATTTATTTTAATAAAATAAAACAAAATATATACTTTGTTCATAGTCACTTTAATTGAATATTTAGCCGTGACAGCTGTTTCGTAGTACAACTACATTTTCAAACGTTTGAAAATGTAGTTGTACTACGAAACAGCTGTCACGGCTAAATATTCAATTAAAGTGACTATGAACAAAGTATATATTTTGTTTTATTTTATTAATTTAAAATGTACGGTCACAAAGTAACGGACGAAACCATAAATTCTTTAATAATTTATCGTTTTTCGTACAGTTTTACAACAGTATAAAAATTACGATATTATTTTTCTAAATAAATTATTTTATATATTTTACCTAAATAAAAAATTAGTAAAAAAAACATGCAAAAGAAAATGGGGTTTTATCTCTTTATCGTATTTTTTTTGATATTTAACTTTCTTTAATCTAAAAAATTTAAAATTTTTAATATTTAGCTTTTTAAAATAAATGTTTTAAAATTTAAATTTAAATTTAATAAAAAGTAAAGATACCCAAGTTTTTTAAATTCTAAGTGAATCTTATTTTTGCAATGATACAAAAAAAAAAAAATTAACAATTTGCCAAATATAAGGTTTTTGCTGTATAAATATAACTTGCATTTTTATTTAAAAATAAAAATACATGTAACACCAACAATAGGTTTATACAGGGTGTCCAGTAACTCAACCGACAGGCTTTAGGAAATGATTCCACAATGAAATAATAAAGAAAAAAATTTCATACGAACTTATGACCTTAAAGTCTTACTCTTTAAACTATAAGTGATTAAAAATAAAAAAATTATGTTTTTTTTTTACCAATTAAAATATTTTAAAAACAAATGGGAGGATTTGAAAGACATTTTTATAGGAAACAAGAATAATAATAATTTTTATGAGTGTTGTCCATAAAGGGTTCAAGATAAACATTTTTTTAGAAAAAAATTACTTTGCTGCATTTTTTTAGCCTCTGGGATAATCAGACCCTAAATTAAAATTATAGAGAACACCAGTAATGTTAAGTGTACTTTCTAGACTTCAATATACCAACAAAAACGCGTTTTTTTTAATATCTTAGTACAATCATTTTTCAGCGAAATACAGTCACTACAAAAACGTATGTATCCCTTGATTTTTTCGACTAGGAATACTAAATATTAAATAATAAAGGGGATTTTTACTGCATAATTTGACAAAAGCGATACGAAGTTGTCACAAATTCACCGAATTAAAAACAAAGACGTTTAGGACTAATTTACTAAACGATAATTTTATAAGTAAGATACATATAATTTGTTGATATAGAAAAAGCAAAAATTAAAATAGTAACCAGAATAAAGAAACGGATCAATCATACAATAAATTTACATTTAATTTACTTTTAAATTTTAGGTTGGCATTTACTAAGCTTTTCCTACTTTAATTTTTTATTTAGATAAACTGTTTATTTGGTATACCATTTTCCATACACAGCAAATTCAACGATACCAGAGTAAAAAGTTTTATGCATTACTATCCTTTTTGTAAAACCATATAGCATAACAGATAAAGTATCAAATTACTTTGAACAAACTTTTTCCACTAACCTTTAAAATATCTAGATGACCCATTTTGCGACTGCATGAAATTCAAACAAAAAATATCTAACGATAGGGAATCAATAACAATGGTCTTTTTTGTGGCGGTAGGCTAAAATTTCAGTTTCCACTCTACTTGTTTTAAATAAGACAAATTTTGTTCTTTTAAATTTTATTTTTTAGATGTTTTTACTTTTACTTTTGTGTTTTATAACTTTAATAGTACTATTTTTATAGGTTATAATAAAATAGAAAACTTTAGGAAATAACAAGTATTAATAAAAATCAATACGGCAAAGGTTTTTACAAACTGTAAAACTGCTGTACCACAGACAGTCTCGTCTAAATTTAAAAACCAATAGTTTTATTACAAACTGTCATAAAAATACAAAAACTTTACCCTACATATTTAAAAGTTCCATATTTATTTTCTTTTTTACCAATAATAAAAAGTTTTAAAAATGCAAAATAAAATGAAGTAAAGTATATAAAATTTTTCAGTTTAAACTGTGACATATTATTAAAAAATATTTTAAAAAATTGTTTAAAACAAAGAAAACTGATCATAATAAATTGGGGCTGTTAGTAGAGTATTTTGTTTTATAAATTAGCTAAAAGTAAAAATTACCATTTTTAAATTTTGGTTTTAAAATAAAATGTACAATTTTTATTAGGAATATTTTTTTTGCATAAAATTATAAGTGGATGTACAAAAGTTCCTAAACAACTTTTTTTTGCTTTTGAGTATCCATATAGTTGTCATTTGAACATAATGTTGCATTATGAGGAAAGTATTTTTGTATTTTTTCTATTTATAAAATATTATTTTTAATTTTATTTATTAATAATTATTAATATTTATTATATAAATTAAAGAATAATTTTTAATTGTTTAACTAATAATTAGATAAAAATATCTTTTACGTCCTTATGCAGGGTTTTCCAAAATTTGTGGGACATTTTTCGCATTCATATAGAACACATAAAAATAATGTGACAAGTTACAATAAAAATTTAAAATAAACTTTTTTCAGGACCTCTCTTTACAGAGGTAAGAACCGTTTAAAGACGCTGCTGAAAATCGTTTTTATTTTCATTATACAAGATGTAAAAATATTTGGTACTATCCAGTATTAAATTAAAGAATGCAAACGTTTTCAAGGACACCATTTTAAGGAGTCTAAGCTTATATTTATTATATAAAGAAAATAGTGGGTTATACCAAATACTACAACAGTTATTAAATAAATTTAGCGGCACCCTTAAAGGTCTTATATCTATGTAAAAGGAAAATTATAAAAGGTTGTCATATTATTTTTGTGCTCCTTAAAGCGTGTCTCTAAAAGGTGCGAAATAAATGTTACTATGAATTCTAAAAGCTAAAAAACAAGTTAGCTTAGTTCAAAAGTAGATAGTTTTGGAGATACAAAGGTCAAAACTTGACTCTAGTTTTAGTTTTTAATTACAATATTTGGGTGCAGAATTTGGAGGACCAGAAATAAAAATATGCTAATAATTATGTTGCTAAGGGCGCCAATGCGGTATATTAAATATTTAAAACAAAATAATTTTTTTAAGCCACCCTGTATGTAACTTTTAATTAAAAAAAGTTGATTTTAGTAGCTGTTTCTTTAATAAACAAATTAAAAACAATGACTTTCTGAATGGCTGACCACCGTGGCTAGGTCTAAGCTATTAATGTGATTTAAGATTAGGTGCTAATCTTTTACAGTGTAAATCTTTGTGATTTTAAGAAAAATTTTTTAATAAATCTATGTCCTAAATATCTTAACTTTTAAGATAGAGAGTGGTAAAAAAACTAATTTTTGCTTATTTGATAGGGTTAAGACAATAATGACGGATATGTTTAATTACAATTTTCCTTTTAAAGATGACCTAAATAATTACACTGTAAAATAATAGCATCTGAGTCTAAAACACCCTATATAGTTTAGACCCGGCGACAGTGGCCAACCATATAGTTTACCTTTTTCTAAGAATACCTTTTTTATGTAAAATATATGAAAAAATTGGATTTTTCTTATTTCTAAGTTATATACATGACTTAAAATGTAAACAATAAAATTGATAGCAGATTCTTATTTCTTACTTTCTAAAACCCTTTTCTAGCTAAAGATTTTAACAATCCAAATAATTATAACAAAATTTTGTATAAAAAGCTAAAACCAGAATACATTTTTTACACCCTGTATCTTCGAAATCATCCACTTTTAAACTAGGGTACGTTGGGTGGGTGAAATCATCATATATAAGCCTTAAGAATTTGTGGTAATATTATTTTCGCAGCTTTTAGAGACACCCTGTATAAATTTGAAAAAATAGTAACGTTCTTTTTTAAACAAGTAAAGTGTAAAAGAAATTTCATTCTACTCTTTAGTAAGATAAATTAAATATAAGATAAGGATTGTCGACAGAACAATATAACAGTTGGGCTGCACCTCTAATGGACTGTGAATACTATTCATCAATTTTGGTTCAACCTTAACGAAGGGTTACTAATTTTACTCTGGGAAATGCCAGAAAATAAAAAGAAGAAATATTGCAGGGTCTCTTGTGACATAAATTTTCATTCTGGTTTAAAATGTCGAGCAGAAAGCTGAAAAATTAAAACGGTATTTCTTTTGTAGAGTTTATGCTGGTAAGATTTTTTTGGTAAAGTTTTCATAAAGGTAATTTTAGGTTTGATTAAAAAAATATTTCCACTGAGGCAGTATAAAAACGACTAATTCTAAGGAAACATAAGAAATATATTTTTTAGCCAAATGTAAAATAAAAACTAGATTTAGCCCTATAAAAAAGAAAACATTAATTGTAATAGATAAGAAACAATTATTTTCAAAATTTGTTTTGAATGTTATAACAATCCGCATAAACATCTTTTTATTTAATAACAATAATTAATAGGATATTTGCAATTTACCCTGGCAATGATCTAAAACAAATACTATGTGTAATAAAATGTTACGAATTTTTTAACAATTTTAGAGCGGTACATATGTATATAGGGTGTTTTAAAGCAAATGCAAAACATTTAGGGAGATATCGCGATAACTTAAAAAAATAAATAGGGTGCCACAGAATGTTGTTAAAAAATTAAAAGGCAGAATCTACATCAAAAACTATAAAGAAAAGTTCATAGAAACATGGATCCTAAAATGCATTGTTAACCCGCAGATACTTTTTTTTCCGTTACGGAAAAAAACCATTGTATCTTTGTTAACAGGTACTAAAATGTGACTTTTTATAAAATTATTTTTTTCCGTGTAAAAAAAGTAAGCACTTTTTTCCAGATACATAATCTATACTTATAAAGAGGTAAAGTTTGTAATTTTGTTTTTTTGTAGCCGCTAATCTTCGGAAGTACTGAACCGATCATTAAAATTTTTTCACTTTTAGAAAGCTACACCATTTAGGAGTGTTACAGGCTATATTTTATAATGATTTAATAAAAAAATTTAGAAAAGAATAATAGCACATGTATATCAAGTCAGCAGATAAATATAAGCATACAAAAGTGTCGAATTTCCTATATGAACCTAAGTGGTTTAGTGGAAGAATGTTCGCCCGGAGCAAGTTTTTTTTATGAAAATAATGTGACGGGTCGGCTTGTGTAAAATAAAGAAATAATTAACCTTTATACGCGCAGCGACAGCAGAAAATAGATTTTTTTATAAAATAAATACATAAAGTAATATTGCGTAAAACTTTTTTTTCCACAACTTTTTTATTTTTAAAACTGCAAATACATTTAAAAAGTGTATTTTTATATTAGCAATATTTCGGTTAAATTTTAGTGCTTTATCGCTTATCGTTTTTAAGATAAAAAAATAAATTATAATTTTGTCGCCATTTTTGTACTAAGATATCTCCCTAATGATTTTGATCACATGTTTATAAAGAAATTTACTTTTTATTTTAAATGAGAAATATCCTTTTAAACATTTTTACATTTAATAAGCAACATCCTGTGTAAGTTTTCTTCGTAACCAAAAAAACATAGTTATCTCAAAACTGTAGTAAAAGTAGGTGTTAAAATGTTTTAACAAAATTCAATAATACCCTTTAACTGAAAGTAATAAAAGAATTCTTTTCGGTGTTAAGAAAACATGTATATGTATAGTATATCTAAAATAAGTCAAATAGCTTGCCTACCTATTAGTTGTGCTTACAATAGAAAAAATTAATATAAATTTTATCATATCATTTGTAAGTCTGACAGTTACTTACATAATTATTTAAAAATAATTGAAACCTTAAAATGATGTGCCGTTTTCCCTCTTTAGCCTTATTATGTATATCAGGATGCTGCTGATATCTCAAAAACCAGAAGAAATTAATGTATAGTATTTTATGGGGAGAATTTGGTAAAACAAAAATTAAATTTCTTTTAATATACTGGGTGTTTTATTTAATAGATCCACTCAACAATAAAAAATCTGTTTACGGACACCTTATGTATAGTGTGTTAGGGAAGTAATGTTCGTAATTTTAAGAGGTGATTTCTTGCAATATTTTAATGAAAAAAACAATGTCAAAGATATTTTTTTACTTATGAAATAAATTAATTTTACACCTAAACTATTTAAAATCATATGCCTAGTAACTTAAAATAAATAACTACGTGATATTGATTAATAAACTCTCCCTAAAAATATTGTTGTTGCCTATTAAATAAAATTTAAAAAAAAAACAGACAAAACAAAATCCCTTTTACAATTGGCAACGTCGCGTCGTACGCGTTGGTGGGCGAAAAAAAAACCTATGTAGGAAAAAATTTGTTTGACGATTTCTTGCATATATTAAGCAAGTAATGTTTACCCGAATTAAAACTACATTTTATTTTTTGGATGTATTACTGTATCAATGCGTTCATTTTGATACAAAAAAGATGTTTATGGTACGCGAGTATGTTGATAATGCTTTTAATTTACGGAGAGGCCAACAGCATTTCTGAAAACGCTGGACCCATTTACGAATAACGTGTATCTGATCGAAGGCCACCAGCTAAAGAAACATTTGTAGAAGACTCCCAAAGAATTCTTGAACACAGGGAGCGTAGTGCCTAATTTTAACAATAGCGGAAAATATTGTGAAGTTAAAGTAAAAACCGAAGAACAAAGTTTTAATTCAATTGACGAGGATTTGACAGGAAGTACGAGAAGTATTGCGTTTTCTAATACATTTAACTGTAACTTTATTTGATTTAGAAATGTTGTTTACATTGATTTTTTTTTGGTGCATTGCATTGTTTTAAATAAATAACTAATAAAAGTGGATCCTAGTGGTGTGTATTGCCACGTATCGAAAAGTCCTGTAATTTTTTTTTGGTAAATGTAATGTACTGAATCCGATATAAAATAAAAAATTTAAGCAAAAAATTGCATAAAACTATTCAGTTATTATAGGCAAATTTTACCAATTGTCATACCAATGTAAACGATTCAATAAATTAGTTGCGGTTCTCTTCTTTGATTTCCAAATATCCTGTGTACAGGGTGTTTATTAAACATAAGGCAAAACTTAAGGGGGTGCTTTCTTATATATTTTTATAAAAAAGTTCCTATTAACATATGTCCAGACTTGCTTCCATTCTGATATACTGGGCGTTAAAGTTTTCAAAAAAGTCGGCAACTTATTATATCTTATATATTATTATTATATCTTGGGAATCCTTTAACCGATTTAAATTAAATTTAGAACACTTACTTAATTTAATAAGACGCTTGTAAATTTTTGCCTAGATTAGTATTTTTGGGTCCAGAGACGTCTCAGTAGGCACTACAGCCAATATTATTGATAATTAAGCAGTCAACAATTAAACTTTCTAGTCCCCCGTATTTTCCTGGTATCTGCCTTCGTTTTCAAGAAACTTTAATTTCTTTTAAAAAGTACCCATGGACAATATGATTTTTAAAAGCAAAAATAAATATTATAACAATTATTAGCCTTAAAATAAATAAGCATTATGTTTTTTATCGAAAATTATAATTTTTCCTATTAACTAAGGTCAAAATTGGTAAATTTTTAAATTTTTCTCCCGATAACAAAACGAAATACGAAGAAACTACAAGAGACTAAAAAATTGCACCTTTTTGTGGTAATTTTAGAAAATGTATAAAAACGTCATAAAAAGTCAGTGGCGTACCTTTTTTCACAATATTATTGCCTGTGGTGCCCACTGAGATGCCAGTGGACCCAATAATACTGATCTAGGCAAAGCTTGACCAGCGCCTTAATTAATTAAGTACGTGTCCTAAATTTAATTTAAATTTGCTAAAGGGTTTCTAAGATACTTAAAATATACCCACTTTTTTTAAACCTCGCCTCCTATGTTTAATAAACACGTTCAGTGCAATAAGTGAATCCAAACAAGTTTTTTTTTTAATTTTAAATCTTTTGTACCCTAAACAAGGAAGAAGTTATTTCGTGTGTAAATAAAGTTAAGATACCCTGTACATGTTTTAAACTTTATAACCAAATCAACTTAACCCAATAGTAAATTTAAAATAAAATGAGAGAAAAGAATTTTATAATTCTTTCTAAAATAACGTTTTGATAGTAAATAGGACCATCTGTTTAACGTGCCAATAATACTTTTCCTTAAATAAGAAAAATTGGCTTGTTTATGCCTTTACAAGTTGTTTTCTCAGGGGGCTTCAAAACCCACTTTAAAAGCTTTGTGAAGAGTTTTGATAAAAAGCCGAATATCTTTTGTATTTTGTTCTTTACTTTTACACGCTAATTTTTAGTCCTTTCAGAATTGCTAAGATGTTATATAGTCTTTAAAAATATCATGTTTATATTAAATTATGTAATAGAATTTAAATAAAAAGATAAAAAAACAAACACAAAACCAAGAAAACAAATATTGTTAAAGTATTTTAATAAGTATTAACTCGATAATATTGCTTTTTAAAATACACCGGCAAGCAAAAACGTAGGTACCATTGAAACTTTTATCTTAAGGTTAGTTTATAACACTGCAAATTCAGTTCCGAAATAACCTAGAACCAAATTTAAATTTTGGGATAATAAAAACAAAATATTGTATGATTAGAACAGGTGGTAATCTTTTTTCTCGGTCTTCAAAAAGGTAAGGGTTATTAACAAGAAATGGTATTCGTTGTAAAAGAAAAGGATTTTTTTGCTCTTGAAAAAGTTTGGTGTTAGTGAAATGAAAGGTGTGATTGAAAAAGGTGAAGACTTTTTTTTCTTAAAATTTTTTTCATATCCAGGGGGCACCACAGAAGTGAAGTGCTTAGGGAATCAGAAAGTCCTAATCCGGCACTGTGTAAATAATTGTTTTGATAGGAATCGGGTCATTTGTCTTAAAAGGTATTTTATCTGTCAAACATTTTTCCTGTCATATTATGTTGCCTTACTTAATGGGGTATTTTCTTAAAGCTCCTTTTAAATACCGTTTTAATAGTAATACTGGTGATAATATACAGGCTAGGACAAAAAGTATGTATTTTTTAAAGAGGCACCCTGTATATTATATCATCATTCAAAAGATTTTAAAAAGCTTTAAGAAAATACCACATTAGGAACATCTAACTTTATTAGTTTCGGAGATAAGGCAATTCAAATCAGGTATTTAGGTACTTTTGTGATAAGTTAAGGTATTTAATTTAAATTTTAGTGTTATGAAGTACTTGTCAAGAACTTTAAAATGATGTGTCACAAGATCCTTCCTTCCATCTAAAATTTTGTCTCAAGATGCCGCCAAGCCGCCATTTTTAAATTTTAATATGTCAATTTTACTCTAAAATATAGTATTAATGCATTAATTTCATATTCCAATAATTTAATGTTTTAAATCAATCCGTTTAAAAAAGGGGCGGGAGGGGGGACATTAAAGAAATCCTCTGTATATAAAAAGTGCACAGGATTTTTATTAATTTTTTATATTTAAGTTTTTAGTCTATTAATCTTTAAAGCATCTTAAAGAAAACAAATGAACATAAAGTTAAAAAACAAAACTAATGAGATAAGCTTTTTTAAAATGAAAACTCTGTATACCTATAATAAAACCATTAAAAAGATTTTTTAAAGAGCTTTGAAAATACCCCATTTTAAAAATCTTATATATATATTAAATGTGATACTTCTTAAAGCTCTCTTAAAAACCTTTTTATTTTTAACCTTTTAATAAAACTTCCTGTATAATAGGAAGTTTTATTTAAAATAGGTTACCTAAAATTGTTTTGTTAACTTTTTAATTTGTGTTTAATTGTTCCTTTTGTTCGGCTTGAATAATAATAGAAAAGAGACTATTAAACTTTTATGCAAGAAGTGTTTTCTTTTAGTTATCGTGGTAAGTTAGTGGCAAAATATAAATAAAAACATTGCACATTTTTAAATAGTTTTAATTATTTAATAAAAATATAAGGCAACGAAATGTTACTTGACTTTTAACATAAATGTCATTAATTTTATGTAAATGTGCTTTGTACTAGAAAGTAAAAATAAATTTATGAAAGATATCTTTGGGTGGCCTATTCATATTTATATAAATATTTTTTAATATATATAGCATGTAAAGTCGACAGCATAAACCCCATTTTTTAGAAAAATTAAACGGTTTAAACTAAAATAATAGAAAGTGCTTTCTCGTAAACCTTTTTAAAAAAAAAACGAAAAACGTGGGCTGTTTAAATTTCTTACGGTATAATATAATAAAATGTACCTTTTCTAAAACAGTTTACAAAGAAAAATACCGTAAGAATATCTTTATTTAATAGTCAGTTACATCTTGAAAGAAACCTACTTAGTTTTATTTTTTTTTAATTACTTATCAAAACAATTTTTTTTCAGAATAATTTTTAATGATTTTAGTAAATTGTATGATACATTGACAAAACCTTAGAGATGCAGCCATTATCATAATAAAAATAGATCTTTATTAGAATATTAACTAGAATATTAAAATTTATTTTTAGTGTCTATACAGGGCACTAGGTGCGCTGCGGTACTGCGCAGTTCGAACCCGTCGAGTTACGCATTCGTAGCAGCACACATAGGCTAAACATCACTTGAACAGGATTCTGCGGAAGGCTCTTCGGAAGTCCTTGTTAAAGATGGTGTAGATGACAGGATTAAGTGCCGAATTCATATATCTGAAATTAAATAAGATACGTTGGTATACAGGGTATTTTATTAAGGGTGGATAGGTAGCATATCTCAGTAACTAAGAGTCCCAGGATATTAGGAAAAAATCCTATTAAAGAAATTGACCATAGGAAATTGCTGGCAAATATGTTCAAGTTCCTAGCAGTACCGCTAGGGGGCGTAGTAGCTATAGACCTATATAAAAATGCATTTTTCTTAAGAATATTTCTTTATGAGGTATAAAAGAAGTAGTACCATGGTAATGATGCGAGCATTCTTTATCTTTTTTATGTATCACTTTTTATTCTAGGGCGTAAAATAAGGGCGGTAGAAAAGGGATAAATTTTACGAATTAAAATGTCTATAACTTCGGTTTCCCTTAACCAAATTTAGCAAATTAGGTTTCGTTTATAAAAGGAAGCTTTGGTGATTGGGAAAAAAGCTAACACCGTTCATTCTGTCTTTTGCTGCTCCCGCTAGAGGGCGTTATTTATCAAGTTTGAGGTTATTTCAATTTTTCTTTAAAATTTAAGCTTCCTTTTATAAACGAAACCTAATTTGCTACATTTGGTTAAGGAAAACCGAAGTTTATAAAATTAGGTAAAAAGTAGCCATAGTTAAAAATAAACGGAATGATGGCTTTATCTTGTGGGGAGTTTTTGTCTTTAGTTTATAAGACCTTGAAAATAAAAAAGTATTGATACTTTACTGAAAAAATATCCCTTTTTCCACAGTTGTAATAATCTATAAAAGAAATGTTTTTTTAACAGGTAAATGAAGAACTTCTGCTTTTTATATCATTCACCAGGACTAGGGATGCGACATCGAAGCCTAACATCGATGTTGAACATCGATGGTAACATCGAAAGCTGACTATTAATAGGAAATATACATTAAACAAGTAACAACAATTTTTTTTAATAGTGTTTAAGAAACATTGTTGAAAAACATCGATGTAACTTGTTCGATATATCGCTGCCCTAGATGTTACCATCGATGTTAAAAATGGATGTTTGGCTTCCATGTCGCATCCCTAACCAGAACCCCTTTTTCACTAACGCGTGTCGACTGCCTCACAGGCTATCGGGGTCTTCTTATAAGAAAAACTGTTGTTGTTTTGCGGTAAGATAAAATCTTATAGGTAATACCTTACTAAAAACATCAAGGCAAAGCAAAGTTTGGATAAGCTTTAAGTTCAGTAGAGATACTTTGCGCAAGTTCTAGAGAACAATATTGTTTCTATGAGTGATTTAAAAAAGTAGAAATATACAGTGTGTCTATGAAAGTTGGCGTCATCTGAATAACTTTTTACTTATAATTCTACAAAAAAAAGTTATTCTTTATAAAAAGTTCTGCTTGGTCCAAAACCTTAAATATCATCATAAAATATCAAATTGTGGCGGTCGTCTACAAAGTTTGGCCAAAATGTAATTATTGCTTAGAAGTAAAGTACTTGTATTTTTGCTAATATCGCAAACCGTTATAAAGAAAAGATGTTAAGAATTTAAAATTACTTCCTAATACGCAATTTTGTTTATTTCTATTTTTTTTTGTCTGTAAAAATTGGGAAAATTTAAGTTTGTACATTAAACATTATTCTTGTTTTACTAAAACCAAATTTAAAAAGTTTATTTTAAACTGTCCAATAACATTTATAATCATCAAATGTATTGCACTAATGTACCAACCTAAATTTTTATCATTATCATATGTGTTTTTGTAAATGAATAAAATTGCATCTTTAATAGTTATTTTAAATTTCAAAAATGTTTTCTTAATACAAATTTTTAAAATTAGCAAAAATGCAGGTACTTTACTTTTAAGCAAAAATTACATTTTTGGCGAAACCTAGTAGATAACTGATTTAATTTAATATCTGATGGTTGCTTTTAAGGTTTTGGGACATAACTTTTATAATAAATCACTTTCTTTTTTAATTAATAATAAAAAAGTTTTCCATATGACGCCAACTTACGTACAGACACTGTAGTTTCATTTGAATTCCAATATTTTTTAACGTCAAATAGTGTTTGTTAGTCTTAAGTTTTATTTGGTGTTGCTCATAAAACCAATACCATTTTCTAACATAAGATTGCATGGTCAAAGAACAACTTTATGGTAGGTTTACATCTGACATTTATTGCATGATATTTATGTCAATTAAAACTGGTAACAATAAAAAATCTATCAGACATACATTTTTGACCATTAACATTAGCGAAAATTGTCTGCCTGACATAAATATCATGCAATAAATGTCAGATGTAAACACTACCGTTACGCATGCGAGAAGAAAAACTAAATACACTACCTAAACAAAGGAGGATGCAAATTTTGGGAGATAAAACTACAGTTTGAATAAAACAATTTTTATGCAAATTACGACTGGTGGCTCGGAGCCTGTTCATTAGGGTGGAACGATAAACATTTTTTTTTGTTAAATCGTTTTCGGACAGTCCTCAAAATGTGCCCCTGGATGTACGAAAACTCGTCTGAAAATCTGAATTTTTTAACATTTTATCTTCAGGTTTCTCAATGGCTCCAAAATTTTGTCAATATCTTAATTAGGTAAATTGATTTTTTTGAGTGAATTAGAAAATCTAAGAATACATGTATAACATAATTCTTAGAGCAAAATTAGTTTATGAAAATGATATTTTTTTTTAAAATATTTCTTAAATTTTATGTCTGGTTTCTTTAACCATTTTAAAACTGGCCGCCTATGGCCAATTTTCGATTAAATACAGCGCGCTGGTAATAATGGAATTTGGAAACGTTGATGGTTTTATTGGCAAAACCTACGTTATTAAAGCATAATAAAATATTGTTTAAAAATAGTTAATTATAAACAATAAATTAAATACAAATCAGGAGAGGTCAAGTGTATTAACCTAGGCTTGCACGTCTATATATCAGCTAAATGCAGATACTAAAAGTATTTTGGTGGTTAAAAGTATTGTAACATTAGTTGCGATAATGGAATGAAAAAACTCATTTTGAAAAAATGTTTTTTGTTCCACTCTACTGTGCATGTCTAAAGATCTTAAAATGCAAAAATGCGTTCTTAAAATATTTGTGGTAAATCATAAGGACACGCTGTATTATAAATTAGGCTTTACAACGTCGAATTAAATATAATGATTTAAATAACTTACCCTAACCAAAAGGCTGTGGAAAAGGCTATGGGTGGAAATGTATAGGCCAGTCTTAATATGTACATAAAGAAAAATGGCAGCCAGCATGCTATAAAAGAACCCATAATGAGGCCTAAAATTAACGTAGCCCTCTTTTCTTTTTCCTAGCTATTCGTCTTTTTTCCCGCTCAGGGTCTCTCGGTTTTTGCACCCGTGGCACTACGTGTTCCACCACCGGTTTGCTTTCGGCCCCGTTACTATCGCCACTTTTAGGGGATTTTTTGTCGTCAGTCCTCCTGTTTTTCGTATGTTTTGCGCGACCGAATATGGGTTTAATTAAGCGAAGTTTAAGAGGTTTAACTGTTGTACACTGTGCTACTACGCCACTGTCCGAACTACTGGGATCGAACTCGCTGACCATATCGGTATCGATGCCCATGGATGGTTGACGGGAACGAGCTAACGCTGCCGCTTGTTGTTGCAGCTCGCCATTGACGGATAGTGTCGATCCTCGAAACTGGCAGGCTGATAATGTATTGCTTCGAATCGGTGCTCCTACGTACACCTGGAAAAAAGACAAAAAGTCTTAGAAAATTAAATTTTTAAAATCTATATTTAAATAAACATATAAAGTGTCTGTAGGTAAGTTGGCGTTATATGATAAACTTTTTTATTAATACCTAATTTCCCGATTTTTTGTTTATTTTCTATAAAAAGTTCTGCATGATTCAAAGCCTATAAGGCAACCATCAGATATCAAATTTTATCAGTTATCTAGAAAGCTTGGCCAAAAATATATTATTTCTAAAAAGTCAAGAAACTGCATTTTTGCTAATATCAAAAATTGTTACAAAAATAAAAGTTTAAAATTAAAACTTACTTCTACATATTTAAATCTATTTATTTACAAAAAACATAAATTTATGTAACAAGTGCATAAAGTGATACTTTTTTACGAATGGGAAGTTTGACAGCACGGGCCTTTAGGCTGGTGCGGCAATCCCCTGATTAAAAAAAGACACTCTATGCATGTGTTACATACAATATTTTTTCCACGACTGTATAAAAATTTCTCAACATACCATCTTATACATGTTTAATTCATCTAAACTCATTTATTTTAATTATTGCAGCACAGCCATTATATTGCAACAAAAAATCATAGCCCTCTTATTTTTAAATAACTTTATAACTTTGCATTTATTGTTTAATGTTAGAAAATTGTCTGTACTTACCAAAGAAATAAAACTAAAAAGTATTAATTCCTTTATATTCATTTAAATTTATTATTACTATTAATTTTTAATAATTTCTATTAAATTTATTTGCAGACGGTCAAATTTTAAAACAAGTAACACATGAACTAACAGAAATAATTTCGAAATCAAAGGTAACTTGACTGTTTGATATTTAAGTTTATTGAAGTAGACTTGAAACAAAACACTAATTTAAAGTATGAAAAAGCTTTGAAGGTTAAAAAAGTTACTTTTTTAACACTTTATGTAGTGTACCAGAATGGAGTAATTTAACTTCATGTTAATGATAAAAAAAAACAGCATTTTTTAACGGTCGTAAAAAAGATTTTTTTTTCTATGAAAATAGTAAAAATGTAGGTTTTTGTATTTGTATTTAGAATAATTAATTTTATGATTATAACTTTAATAGGACAATTTTAAATGTATTTATTTACAATGTAGTGGCATTTAAACACAAAGAATGTATTTATTGGTCTTTTCAATTAACATTTTTTGGGTTTCTTGGGTATTTTTCTTTAATTTGTTTCCAGGCGACCGACCAGTTTATAGGGGTCACCAGGGTCAGCTCGCTATACCCCAGGACCAGAAACGAAGCGGGCCCATTCATTCTAGACTGACGTTTTGCGCGTATGTAACAAAAATACCATTGAATAAATAAATCCGCCGAACCAATATAGAGCATATTTTCAATGCTAATGTACAAACTAAAATATTCTAAATTTTTTTAATTAACAAAATTTAGAATTAATTTTTATATTCAAACTTTGTTTTTTATAACAGTTTTTGTTAGTTCTGGTTTAATGCCCGACATATTTAATATCTAATAATTTTATTTTAGGTTTTGAACCATGCAGAACTTTTTATAAAGAATCACTCTTTTTCGTATAATTAATTAAAAAAGTTGCCCGTATGACGCTAAGTTACGCAAATGGAGCTTTGGAGTGCATACTGGGAAATTGTGATATGCCATTAAAGTTAAAATAACAAGGGTAATTTGTATTTTTTTGTTAAAATTTAAAATTATTATAAGCTATGGATTATTATATAATGATTAAATTTGTGTATTAAAACTATTTTTAAAATTGTTGCATTGATGCACCACAAGACTATAAGGATTATTAACGTTGTAATTTTAATTTATTTTTACGATTTTATAGTAGTAACTACAAAGTTGGGTAATATCTTACTTGTAAACTAAGAAGATATCTCAAAATTATACCAAATAAACTGAACTTATATTACAAATCTCTAAAAATTTTAAAATTTATTTGTAAAGTAGTTTACAATTGTGTATGTAGAAGCGACTTCGCTTGTCATAATAATAACTGGTTAAAGTTTTAAAAATCACAAAAATTTTAAAGTTTTTAATGGGTCTTCACGTATTCTGCAAGAAAGTTAGGACTGATCCTCATATAACTTTAGCAATAATTTGTTATGTTCTACTTATCTACCTACGCAATTCTTATCAACAAAAGTTACATTTTTTACAAGAGGTTCTATATGTTAATTATTTACTGTTTTTGAAATATTGACGCTTAAAAGGTTACATTTTTGGCCTATTTAATTTAATATCTCAATATGAAATACAGGTAATGCAGGTGATTACCTGATACTAATTTTTTATAGCTATATCTGTAGTTTTTTATCAAACGAATAATTCATTTTAAAAAACTAGTATTAAAATCCACTTTAGGTAAAAATTTTAATAACTTTAAAGTATTAGTTAATCACTTGAATAACCTTTATTGTATGTTGATATATTTAATTAAATAATATTAGCAAAAATATGACTTTTAACGCCAAAAACCCAAAAACAGTTAAAGACAGACATATAGTACCTTTAATAAAAAAATACTTAAAATTAAGCAAAGAATTTAAAAATATAATTATAAATATGATGTTCTATTTTAAAAAATGCATCATTGATGGCGTATTTCTTTTGTTTTTCATGCAATTGTTTTTTTACTACGATTCTCAAATTTCCCGAGCTAAAATATATTGATTGGCTATCTTGAATTTATCAAAAAATGGGGAAAGTCAAAAAACATGTCAATTTTCCTCCTAAATGGAATACCCTGTACAAATCAGCAAAGAAATTTCACATATTGGGTAAGGAAGTGTTCCTTCGAGTATTCTAATTTTCAGTGCACCACCAAGATAAATTTTAATATGTCAATAAATTTTGCATTTTTTGTACCGGGTTGAGCTAAATGAACATGGATGGTATTTATTTGGGTACATGCCAAAAAGTACTAAAAACCAAAAAATTTAAACAAGTAAAAAGATGATTAAAAATCGACGTTTCGGTGACAAATCTGCCATATATGTGACATATACATATACTATGCCATTGCAATAATATCAGCTAAATTATGATATTATGTATTAAACCTTCATTTTTGTGTTACTTTATTAATGAAAGGCGCAAAAATTAAAAAAAAATAAAAGTAATATTTATAAAAAAAATGTCTATTTATTAACTTAAACGCCATAAAAAAATCAATAATAAAATCTGAAAAAAAAATTGATATATAATTCTATATTAAAACAAAAATATTTTAAAAACAGTTATACCTAAATCAAAGAAAAGAAAGGGACATAATTCTAAAAAAGTTTTACGAATTCAGTGAAAAAAAGTTTTGTTTTTATAATAAAAGCTTTAAAAAACCGCCCTACGATATACAGGGACATTCAACACTACAAAAATGTTATTTTGGCAAATGAAAACAATGGTAATACATATTTGTTAACTATTTATATAGATACCATTAAAAATTTATAAAAGTCTTAACTTTTTGTTAAATAAATTGTTACCTTTTGGGAAACCTGGTACATATATTTTAACTTAACTTAATATTGTGTGCATATGAAATGTAAAATTATTAAATTGTGAGAAAAAAACTATAAAATAATAAAAATATAAATTATACATTTTTAAAATTTAATAATATTATTATTATTATTATTACTTTTTAAAATATTATTTTTGCGATTTTTTAACTACCCTATATATTATAAGGCAATTTTTAATGAAGCTTTTAGCATTTTAGGTAAAGCAAATATTTTAATAAAGAATTACTTTTTCTTGGAATTATAAATAAAAAAAATACAAGTATTCCTAGTTAAGTCCATCCGTGGACATAGTATTTGCAAAACCCGAAGCAGACATGTTAAAGATATTTAGTAAAAAGTTAAAAATCTGTGTGCGGTCAATATTATGCATTATGTGTAGTGTTTTGGTCAAAAATTGTCAACCGTAAGTCACCCACGGTACTTTAGAAATTAGACTTGTAGCCTTCGTGGACTGTTTAAAGATAAAAGAAAATGTTGACAAGTAAATGCAGGTTATACATATTGCAGAAATACTGCTGGACACATAAAACGATATCTCTAAAGGTAAATATTCAAGAACGGCATAAAAAATGTAAATAGTGTCCGCTTACATATAAATATTTATAATTTGTCTGTGGCCTACAAAAAGTGTTTTTTTAAGAATTTTAAATATAGACTAAATGCGAAAGGGGAGCTGCACTTTTTAAAAATTGGATTTAAATTGGATTATAAATAAATTCCACCAATGCTGCCTTGTATTTTATTATAATTTACAAACAAATTATAATTCCGAAAAGTGAAGCATCTCTCCAACACTACTGGGAGAGATTCCGCAGCTATGACATCTCCAATGAACGTCTTATTTTTTCCCAGTTCGGGTCTGAAACAGATACTAAAAATTTTACCATACACGTGGTAACATGTAGAGATTTTAGGCGTTTAAGACACTGCAATGAATCAACTATTTAGTTGTCGTTTGGTAAACTTCGAAGCATTTTACGCAGCATTCCTGATTTTCAGTTTTGTTTTGGCGAATAGCTCATCATAGCTAGTACTTCATTGGCTTTTCTTGCTCTTTCTTTATTGTTTTCTGTTCTGTTTCTAGTAGTTTGTGTTTTATGTTTCTTAAGGCAAACCCTCCATTCCTAAAAATGTAGCAACTGTTCTCTTTACTAAAAGAGATGTCACACCTGCTTACCAAGGTTAAAAATTTAAACCGCATCAAAGTATATCCCATCGCGTGTAAACATTATCTTTCTTTATTGTAAAAAAAACTCAAGAAAAAAAATTACCACGTTGCAAAGAAACACACTTGCTAAAACTGTCCTCAAAATTTTACAAAGAAAATTTATTCTTACCTTCTTTAATTCATGGATAGCCAGGGATATTTAAAAATTAAAACACCCCTATGGAATAACTGTTTACTTAAAGATGAAGTTTTATCATAGCTTTACTTGATATCAAAATATGTAATAAGCAGCAAACATCTATCCGGTCGCGAAAACTTCCTTATATTTACCCTAATAAAAGAAATTGTGTAATAAAGAAGACGTAAAAATTAGTATAGGAGCGCAATGTGTCTTTTTTAGCAACCTGTGATAAAAAAATTGTGCAATGTTTAAAAAACTGGGTAAATTGTGACCTGGTGGTGCAAAACATTACTGGCCGCCCCTATAATACAACGTTTTTGGTAAATTATGGGATTTAAAATTTTGAAGTGCAAAAAAACGTACTAACTTTTCTAAATACATTGCTGTTTCTTTCAGTTAACATTCGTATCAAATAATTTTGAATGGCAAAAAAAAGTTAATTTTCATATTTATGTTTCACTTTTTGGCCATTTTTTCCAAATTTTTCCGCCCCTGCATTATTGCGGCCTGGTGCCTTGCTCCACTTACACCACCCGGTAGGCACGGCCCTGCTTATCGCAGTAAATAACTTAGCTTAAAGTAAAAATACTGTAAAGATTTATGAAATCTTATTAAATCCAGTTAGTTCTTTTTGCCTGGAATTTTAATCAAAAACTACCAAGTCCAGCTACTTTAAAAATTCCATCTTCTAGTTTTTAATAGGCAATTACTTAGTAATTAAGCCGCTTGCATTAGCTATCTTGCGAGGAATTGAAGCGGACCAAAACGCTTTTGAACTTAATTCAACTTTTTTATAGCAGCTCATCACTCACTTCGCGCAGTTTTCGAAACTATTTACCCCTATATTTTCGTTCTTTAACTGTATTATGAAAAAGCAATTTGTTTTTATGGACTGTGAAAAAGTTAAACGATTTTTTCACCAGCAAAAAGCCATTTTCTTTAAAAGTTGATTTGTCACGTGTAACAAGAAGTTATACAGTGTGTATAAGCAAAATGTAATATGTTACCAATGTAAAGGTTGGGCTAAAGTCAACGTTTTTTTTTTATGGAAAACTTAGGTTTCTGTATGTTTTAGACAAAAACTGGCCCCCATTAGTGGTAAAAATTTATGTTGGCACATTAGTACAATACATTTTATTATTAGACATTTTAAATAAAGTTTTTAAATAAAGTGGTATCAAAAGTTAGAATAATGTACAATGCACTAATGTACAAACCTAAACTTTCTCGATTTTAGCAGAAAAAGAAATTCAATTGTTTTCTATTAATAAACAAAATTGCACATTTAAAAGATATTTTTAATTCCAAGAAATATGTTTTTATCACAATTTTTCATATAAGCAAAAACACAAGTACTTTACTCTTGGAAAAAATACATTTTTTGACATTATTTAAAATCGTATAATTTTATTTTAGGTTTTGGACCATGCAGAGCTTTTATAAGAAATTACTTTTTTCGTAAAATTAATATTAAAAAGGTTTTCTTATGACGCTAACTTACGTAGACACACTGTATAAATATTTGCTATTATAACTAATACGTGTTTTAAATTTTTGTCGTAAAACTCAGAAAATTAAAAACATGAATACAAAATAAAGCCAACATATCCGACTATAGAACTATGGTAATAATAATAGTATACAGTTGTGGCAACGTATTTTTTTTTTGCACCAAAATACGTAACCTGAGGTACGTTACTCAGATTGGGTATTGGACACCTATAGCCAAATCACTTAAAAATACATTTGTTTTTAACCCAATACAATACATTTTTACTAGCTAACAGTATACAAGGCGTACAGGATTTTTATTTATATTTTGCCACCCGATTCCAAGAACAAGAAAAAAGTATAAAAAACTTTTTTATAGTAGTTTTACAAAAAGAACAAATAAACATCAAAAACTCAAGAAAAAAAACTTTTTAAAATAAAACATCCTGTATTTTATAATACCATTTAAAATAGATCTAAAGAGCTTTACAAAAATACTACATTAAATAAATCTCTTTTTAATAGTTTTAAAAATATGACCATTTAAATTTTAATAATAACAGATATTATTTCTATTATACTTACAGCTTTAGGCCATAGTTAAAATAGAAATTTTATTTATTAGTTGTTTGATTTAGGTTGCCATATTTTAAAAACTATTAAAGATGGATATATTAAGTGTGATACTTTTGTAAAGCTCCTTAAAGATCTCTTAAATAACAAAAAAATGGGTGTTATATTAAAACAGAAAACCTTTTTATTTTTTAGAGTATTTCAAGTTCATTTTTTCTTTTGTTATACTTTAAATATAATACATACATTAAAATTTATTAAACTCTTGTAATTACATTTTTTTATCCCTTTCCGTTATCGTTGAAATTGGGTAAAAAAATATAAATAAAACCAATATACATTTCACTTTCTTAATATGTAGATATCGACAATGAGTAAACACAGATTTAGAAGTTAATTTTCCACTCACCTTTTTCTAAAAACGTCTTGTTTTTAAATATTAAATTTGTTTGTAGTTATTTTAATTTTTTTAAGTCCTACCACACTTTACCCTGTGGTTGCTAACTGAATAATATTTTGACCCAGAAATTGTAAGACTTGCAGATTTAAACCCTGAAATAATGACATGTTTTTTCTCTTTTCTTGTATTAAAAAATTCGTTTACTTTTTTCTAATATTAACTAACCTTATAAAATGTATGCTATTTTATACTGGGTGTTAACACTATTGTATTTTTTATTTTCTTTATAAAAAAATCTTGTCATTTCCAAAATTATTTTTAAGTAATATGATACTTAAAACGAACAAATAAACCAAGTTTAAAATTATACTTTGTTTTGTTTTTTTATTTTTGTCAGATTATGGAAATGGGAATGGGCTAGCTTTTGAATTGTTTGGTATTTTTACATAAAAATTTAAGGACCTAATAAAACAACATAAACCAAATTTTAGGCTAAAAATAAATGATATAAATGTCAAAATGAGAGTTGGGCGCCATTTTGAAAACAAAAATTTAATCCAAACAAAGGTCGTGTGATACATTATTTTGAATGTCGAGTACTTTATAACCCCAGAATATAAATTCAGTGCCCTTACCCTCTACAAAATGGCGTTACTTTGACAATTAACTAAATACCTGATGCTAACAGCATTTTTTAAAAATACCATTTTTAATATATGTCAAAGAAAAATAAAAAACAAAATGCTAAGGAAATTATAGACAAGTTTAAATTTTGACATTTAATATTTTATATTTTATAGGTGATAATTTAATTTGAGGTAATTTTAAAAACGTTTTAAAGTTACTAGAGATATTGCAACAATACAAATGGATTCTACACAAAATTTAACAGAAAATGTTTGACTGGAATAATATTCTCCCTAAATTGCCATTATTTCTGATGATGTTGCAAAGTGGGGTTTATGAAAATGCCAATAAAAGATAATTTATTGGCGGCCCAGGACACTATTTGGTATGTGTTCAGAATTTATAAGCTTGTAAAAGTAAACTGTTAATTTAAGGCTGAATCAAAGTGTCGCAAATGTTTAGCTGAACAACACTGTTTTAGAAATATTCTTGTTAAGCGCACAATTTATTGCCCTAATTGTAGTGTCAACATAATTTATTTGGTCATTTGGTAATAAAATAATTTATTAAGACACGTGCCCTGGTGTAAACCAAGTTTACGTTATTCTGGGATCTGTTCGTCTTTCTATAGGTAATAAATAAGACTAACATTTTCTTAATTCATCTTCTTATAACTGAATATAGCAAATATGTTTCCTTTTTTAAACTTGCCTTTGGTCATTTATATTTTGACCTACATTAGAGCGGCCTAGTTTTAAAGTGTCCAATCTAACTTGTCCACATTTTAAATGTCTTTAACTTTTTTATTTGTTAATTAAAAAATGATCCAAAAACCAACTTGTACAGTGAATTGTCAAGTTTTTTTCTGTTTCATAGATTACACAAAACAATTTTTTAACAGAATATATTGACACAACTTAAATTTTAAAGGGTCACCCTGTATATCATACCACCATTAAAAGGTCTTTTAAAGAGTTTTACAAAATTACCACATTTGATATATCTATCTTTAATGGTTTCGGAAATATGACCATTTAAATCTAAAAATAATAGATATACCTAATTTCCATTATACCTACAGTCTAAGCTTAGTCCTGTAAGTAGGTATAGTGAAAATAACATACATCTTTTTTAGATTTTAATGGTCATGTCTCCGAAACTATTAAAGATAGATATATCAAATGCAGTATTTTTGTAAAGCTCTTTAAAAGACATTTTTAATAGTAGTATAATATACAGGGTGACCCATAAAAAATGTAAGTTATGTCAATATATTCTGTTAATAAAATTGTTTTGTGAAATCTTTATAACAGAAAAAACCTTAATAATTTAGTGTAAAAGCTGGTTTTTCGAAAAAAAATAAGTTAAGTAATAAAAAGTTCTAGACATTTAAAATGTGGACGAGTTAGACTGGACGCACTCTTCACTTTAAAACTAGGCCGCTCTAATGTAGGTCAAGTTATAAATGGCTAAAGTCAAATTTAAAGAAAAGGAAACATATTTGCCATATTCAGTTATAAGAATTTAAAATAAAAAATGTTAGTCTTATTTATTACCTATAGAAAGACGAACAGATCCCAGAATAACGCAACCTTGGTTTACACCAGGGCACGTGTCTCAATAAATTATTTTATTACCAATTGACGGCTGGCAAACAAGGGAAAATTATTCCGCTACCAAGTGGAGACTTAACTTAAGTGGGCAGGAAAATAACTTTCCCTTGATTGGTCAGCCGAAATACTTCGCGCTGTGTGCGATGGGGGGATACTAGAAAAGGGGTACGTTTTATCCACGTTTTGGCAGCATTAGCTAGAATTCACCCTTAAGGTAATACTACCTGTGTCAGAATTCTAATTCAAAAATTATGAAACTTAGCCTATTGTCACTTTAATATATGCCTTTCAAAATAATAACCAGTTATATCTTCAAGGGTCTATAGGGAAATAAAAAAATATTATAATATTAAATACTTGGTTGCTTTAAACAGCCCTTATTTTATTTTACAAAAACTGTTACGTATATTTTAATGAAGTAGGTTTTAACTACATAAAAAAAAACGTTTTTGCTAACTATAATCTGACTTTTAGAGCTTGTAATAAAAGTATATAATAAATAATTTAAAAAAATATGCTGTGTGACTGACATGTAACAACGCCAAAAGAATATAATGCGCTCGAAATTATAAGATTATCAAATGTGTTATTTGGAAAAATCTGGTTTATATACACAGTTTTTAGTACAAAACATGCTTTGTAATAGGTTTAAGGCAGGTATTTAATTATTAAATATACATTACAATAAATAACCAATAACTTGTTTAAAGTTGCTTTCGCAGTATATTTTGGGCAATTGTTTTTAAACAGCGTTGCCAAATTATAACCATTACAAAAGTCAACTCACCTTAAGCAATCATTTGGCTTTTTGAATATTGATTAAAGTCAATGTTTCTATTTAAGATTAAAGGCCTATTTAAACTTCAACAAAATATTTAAAATATTTTGGTGTGTATTTGTGTGTTTGGTTTTCAAATTCATTATTATTCAATATTATTTAATTCATATTTTGTAATTATTGACAAATTGTAATTGTTAACATTTTTTAACGGACCGAATAACCTTTCTGCATTGACACTGTTTATAGCTCTGTTCTTTCATAACAAACTTTTAGGAATGTAACAAATTAAATACAAAAGTATTTTATTTTTAAAGGCAATCACTGCTTTTTTACGTTTTTAAAACAAAAAGTTAAAATGATTTATATTCCTAAAAAATATTATATATTTTTAAGATATTTACATAGCAAAGACAATTTTTTTCTTCTAATTATAAAAGCACGAGATCCAAATAGGAGGAGACCTTTACCTATCTGTTTACTGAATCAGAAACTGCTTTATATTAAAACAAAGTTTTGCGATACTTTTGCCTAAGAACTTATTACAAAGGCTATATATTTAACTTTAAAAAAAACCCTAAAATTTTTGATACATCTTTTAAACCTAAAAAAAATGTTTAAGTTTAAAATTAAAAAAAAAAACAGCTTCATCTATAAAATCAAAGATAAAATAACTAAAATGAAATGAAATAAAATGAAATGCATTTATTAGCTATAGGACTGATAAACAGAAACGGTGTCGTTAATATATGTGTAAAATAAATAAACAAAACAAAAAAATAAAATAAGGTCATATAACATTTGTCATATATCTAAAATACTTAAGACCAAGAGTTGAAGTGTAAAGAACATAAGTATAGGGAAAGACACAAATTAAAGTTAAATTAAAATCATCAAAAAAATAAAAATCTATAAGGTATACCAATACCTATATACCTAAAATTAAAATATAATTAAAAATAAACCGTATAAATTTGTATATAAACGTTTACGCAAATATAAGGTATACCAATACCTATCTGATCTAATAATACTTTCATGTATAATAAAAAAATAAAAAAAATTGACATTATACAGGATTACCCAGAATTTTTAAAACTTATTTCTTTTTAATTAGTCACAGCCCTGACCAATTTTTTTTTAGAAAAACCTATGGCAATACCTTTGTTTAAATACTATCTTTATTATAAAACAGTTTTAATCCGGTAAACAGACGGATAAAGGTCTCCTCTTATTCGGATCTTAGATTATACCCGGTGCCCACAAGATTACTATCAAGCCACTTATTTTCTTGAATAGTGTTACAAAACTTTGATATTTTGGTTAAATGTATAGTGGGATAGGATGCAGATCTGATGTTTCAGATTTAATGTGGTACATCCGGTTTAACCAAAAGTGCTCTTAACTTTGCTATTTTAAATGGAACACCCTATATATTTTAAAAAGTTAATTCTATATGTCGTTAAAAACAAATTATGACAAAAAAAGGGCAATGCGTTTTTTTATACACATTAAATAAACCTTATATTTTTATTACTTTAAAAAGACTATTTTTGATTTTACCGGAAGTGCCACAAAATTTACCTTTTGGCAATAAAGAACATAAAAATTTAAATAAAAACCATTATCTCTACACCTAATAGTTTTTAAGATAATAATAATTAAACGCTAGACTCTCTTAATAACCGCGAAAAAAATATACTTTTTAGCGTTTTACCATTAATAACTTAAAAACTATTAGGTTTAGGGATAAGGTATAGTTAACAAAAAGATTTAGAAATAAGCGTTAATTTTAAATTTAAGACCTAAGATAGTGGTTTTCATTTGAATTATTGAAGTGCTTTATTGCTGATAGTCAATTTCTGTGGTACTTTCGGTTATATCGGAAATTGTACTTTACGGTAATAGAATATACGGTTCTATAAATATTTGCAAGAATTCGCTTTAGCCCTTTTTTGTCATCATTTGTTTTTTAACAGAACGCCATTTCCTCAAAAAATCTAATTAAGGCAGGTATAATATGTGGGACATGTATTTTTTGGAATTGCTTGTAGAGTTTTTATTAAAAAAATTAAAAAAATTTATTTATGAATGTTCCATTTAAAATAGAAAAATTAAGAGCACTTCCGGTTTAACCGGCTGTGCCACAGAATATCTAAAATATCAGAAATCTGAATCCTATTCAACTATACATCCGACCAAAATATCAAATTTGCGTAACACTTCTCCAGAAACTAACAGGCTTAAAAGTAATTTTGTGGAAGTAATAAAATAACAGAACAAGCGCCATTAGTTACGTATGTTTACATGCCGGTATTTGGTTAGATTTTCTTTTTTCCTCACATTGCCTAGGTGTTATGTTATTTAGCTCAACCGGTTTATTTTAATATCAAATTCCTCCATTCCTCCAAACTTTTTTTTTTAAGGGGTAAAAGGAGTAATCGCATACACGAATATTTTGAACTTCATTGATCAGCACAAGATTTCGTCTATATTACGTACCTATTACGAATAAATATTTAAAACCTATTTAAATTAGGAATAATAAGTAATAACTTACACACTGATAAGAAAAACATGACCACCAAGCTTCTCTAAACTTTAACCATAAAAAAAACTTACACGTTTCTGATTTATACATTTTTTTGTTAAAATTAATAAAAAATATAAGAATAGAAAATTTTTACGCTTATATAAAAAAACGTGCTTTTGCCAAATTTAGTCGCTTATCAAGGAAATAACCAGACGTGTTTTGAATTTTAGATTACATTTAGTTACACAAACAAGTTAATAATTACATTTTGTATATTTTGCTGGTAATAGTATTCATTTTATAAATGTAAACTTGGTTTAAGAAATTTTTAAAGAAAACGATAGAATTGAGTTACAAGATATTTAGTTTACTATAGCTACGAAATTATTTATTATCATAATTTACAATGAAATTTAAAAGAGCTTTATTTAATAATTTTATTAGGTTCTATTTAATTAGTGGAAGTATAATTTATACTATTTTTGCCAATCATAAATGATTAGTTCATTCTTAATTGTTATAATATTTAGAGTACTAAACATATCCAATAATTTTATGTTTAAAAGTAAATATTGACAATCAATCTTTTAACCAATTTAAGCGCAAATAAGTTAAAAAAACAACCTAATAAAAAATTATAACTTTTCAAAAACTCTTTAATATGGGTTTTAAGTTAAATGTATGGTTATCAGAGTAAATTATGCTGGATACTATGGAGGAATATAACATAACCCGGAGTTTAGACGGTTTGAAAACGACGTGTTTTTGTTTTGCATTGTTTTGAAAGAAATGTTTAATAAAATATGTGTTTTTTAAATTGGATTTTATTTTAAGTTAGAAAAGTTGGAACCTAATAAAAATTAAAAGTGTTGCGTAGACATTATAATTCTATAAACTGTACTTCTTCTACACTGTTGTTGAAAATTATCATCTTTTGGTCATTTTATAAAAATGTCCAGAGGTGGTTTAAAAAAGTTAAAAAATTATACTTAATATAGCATTATAGCGCCCTTAATTTGGGTGTTTCCTAATTGCGGTAAGAAAATTGAAGGGCATATTCCTGAAATGTTTATATACACATAGGTCCAAAAATGCTTTGTTTTTAAGATACAAAGTGTTATTCTTTAAAGAAAAATCGGATTTTTAGTATTATCTTAAATATGCATTATTCAATTTTATTAACATTAAGCTGAAATATTAGGTAAAGTAAAAAGTTAAACTAATTTTAATTAGTGAGACCAGTAGCGGCATGGGACGTATCTTAGCTAATATTATTGATAAAAATGTACGTCACTGACTTCTTTGCAACTTTTTTATTTTTTGATAAAACACCTAAACAAACAACTTTTTTTTATTGTCACGTAGATTGCTTGGTTTTTCAGAAAAAAAAATCCGCTAAACTGCATTATCCTGGACCATATGAGAAACATAGGGGCATTTTTTTCTTTAAAATATTAAGTGCTATAACTTCTAATTAGCAATTATGTAACAACAATAACAAATACTTATTTAAATAACGTTTATATCTAGTGTAACAAATGTTACAAAAATAAGTTTAACACCCTGTATCTTAAGAACGAAACATTTGGAGACCAATGTTTGTATGAACTTTTTTCTTACCGCAATTTGGAAACACCCGGTATAATATATATAATAAATTAACTTTAATGGTTACTACATAATGGTGGGCGCATTCAGAAGTACTCAGCCGCTAAACCGCTTAGTTTTACAAGTGTTAAATGTGTCAAGCTAAGTCAATAGAATAGATTTATTTTGACAGTTTTAACACGCAGCTTACTCAGCGATAAATCGGCTAAGTACTCCTGAATATACCCACTTGGTTTTTATCATTGTAATACAACTTTTTTGTTAAATCTAATGTCGTAATATAATGATAATAATTTTGTCTGTGCTTAAGATTTAACCATTTTTAAGTCAAACAACTTACTAACCACTTAATTAAATTTGAATTGTTTTACATAGTAATTTTTTGTATTTTGACTAGTTGAAGGCACAATGAACATTTCTATTAAAAAATTAACTAATATAAATAAAAAGTGTTATTTCTGTACCAGTGTTGTCAAAAATATTAGCCCCCAAACGTAAGGTGATTTTCCCCCAAATCCTACAAAAGAAAAATAAAACTGTTTGTTTTTGGACCAAATAAAAAAAAAAGGTCCTTCAATATAAAACCCACAAAATGGCTTTAAAAACCTCTAAAATAAAATTTGTCTTTTTTCCCAAATTCAAGGAACAACTTATCTACAATTCTTTTTGTCTATTTTTTTAATACAGAAAAAATCCTGAAAAAACCGTAAAGAAATTTCACCCCTAAAAACACAGTCTCACTTATTTTTCCCCTAAATTTGGGGGAAACCGCTAAGTTGGCAACACTGTTCAGTACCCAAAAAATAAGATGACTAACCAGAACTAACCTTCCAATTATCACGTAAGCTTAACCGCAAACCCGCTTTAAACTATTTTGGGTTTTTATCAGTACCGTGTAGGTGTTAATAAAAAACTAAAAAAAAAACTTAAGAAGCAGAAATATCGAATAAATGAAGTGGTTTTTGTACACCATGCCCTTAATCGGCAATGTGAAAAACTAAGCCAACCTAAGTTCGTAAACCAATACTTAACCAAAAAATTATTCTTAACAAGCACTCAAAATTATTCTACAAAATAAAAGAGGAAAAATTCTTTACTGCTTGTAATTTCCTTGCACTGCAAGGTTACATCTGTCAAACACTGTCCGATTTGAAGGTGCAGATTCTAACACTAGCTGAAGGTATTTCTTTTAGAGCTAATGACTAGCTGATGAGAACCAGTCTGCGGTTAGTGATCTTAATTATTATCAAGCAGTATAGCGTTACTTGCCTTTTTTATTTTGTACGTTTGTCGAAATCATTCGACCTCTTGTTGAAAATAGTGTTTTTGTATTGGTTTATAGACATATAAATAATATAATTGTTACGTAGGTTTTCACGGATGGTTAAATGTAAAGTGGTATTTTTCCGTTTTTTAATCCGTTAGTTACTTTAAAATTCTTTAGGACGTTTCGCCAATATCTCAGTTGGCAATATCAAGTGTTGCTTTCTTGACGATTGCAAACCAAGGAAGCAACACGTGATAATGCCAACTGAGATGTTGGCAAAACATCGTGAAGAATTTTACCAAACGAACGGATTTAAAACCGGAAAAATACCACTTTACCTAAATATTGATATATCAAATGTAAATCAACAACAATAAAACATATGTAAAGGTCCAATTCGTTCTATAAAAATTTGAATTATCAACACCCATAAAAAACATTTACTTAGATTTTATCACTACTAACTCTTTCTTTGGGGAAAATAAATATATTAAGGCGTTAACCATAGTATCATAGCCACACAAACATAATTTATAATTATAATAATTATTCGTTAGTACACCAAAATGTACTCTTATCTTTTTGGCCCGAACTACGGGTTCTACCCTTTTAAAACTAATTAGATTAGCTAGTGTAAGTTAAATTTCCTGTTTAATTAAGTTCTATGCAAAAATTTTAAGAAACTTATATAAAATTTTACGTATATTTTTTTTTATTTTATCTAAAAAACAATATTTTAGTTGAAACCTTATGAAAAAATGTATAATTTTAAACGTAATGTTTTTAAAATGGAAACACTTTAACAAACGATAATGTGAAATTTAAGACAATTTTAACAAGGAAATAATTTTCGCCAATCCGAAATATCTTAACAAAAATAAAATTTAATAAAATATTTTTAATAGGTGCTTTTATTATTATTTTTTTATATTTATACAATTTATAAAGTGTAGTTTATTTTTAATTTAAGTTACTACGCAAAGTATTTATTAAAAAAGTATACAGTATGTCCACGGATGGACTTAACAATAGAACAAATGAATCAAAAATTTAAATGTTTAAGAAAGTTGTGTATGGCAACTGCTTACGTTGAGAAATTTGTTTTGTTTTGTACAGGGACTCCAAATACTATAAAAATAAGAAAATGGACCAAGACTACCTTTAATTTTAAAAATGTAGCAAAATGGTAAATAAAAAAGGTTTTAATAATTAAATTAGGAATTTATATCTAAAACTTTACATAAAATAAACCAAATTTTGTTTTATGATACTTTTTCGTACGAAGAACGGTTTTCGTTTTAAAAAATAAAAGCGATTTTAATGCATAGCAAAATCAATAAAATCTAATAGGGATTGTGTTTTGTTTGTTAAATTGCATTTGTTTAATTTGTATTAAAGTTAGGTAAAAACTTATATTATTACAATTTTCTTGTCATTAATAGGTTTTTGCTCTTAGGAAGCTATGACACAGTCAAAAATCTAACTTAGAAATAAAACACCATATCGGATTTTAGCGATTTTGCCAGATAAAAATGGTTTTTTTTTAACGAAAGCCGTTTGTCGTACCATTAAAAGATCAAATTAACCCCAAGTAAATAAGTATTTAAAAATAATATTTATTTAAAAAGAAAGCATTGGCGTACTTTTTTAATTCAATACAAATCTTGTTTAAACGTAATTTTTTTAAAACTTTTACAGCAAAAAAATATATAATAGTCAAAGAAAGTATACCAAATTTCGTGGAAGTATCCGAAGTGGGAAAAAATTTATGATACCAAGCATTTATTTCTTAAAGCTTTAACACCCTGTATGTCGGAAGTATTTTCAAACATTATTTTATTAAGAAAATCTTAGTGTGTTTTTAAAAAGACCATATTAACAACGTAGAAATAACTATAGTAGTTTCACAGTCCACAACACAATGCAATTGTTCATATCAAAGCCCTACCAACATATCGCCTTCGAGTGTCTAGCTTTCACCATCCGTTTAATTGATCCACTTGCTTCAACACAAGCATTAAAAAAATAAACTAGATGTATTTAGTCTTCTTAGCGGTTCTAGTGATGACAAGATGCTGGTAGAGGCGGTTTGAGCGGGGACTAGATGCAAGGGAGTTTGTTGTCGGATATCCTCGGGGGTTTTCGCTTTGATGGTGGAAACACTTTACTACAATCATTTGTGCGGTGATATTAGAATGTCCTTAAATTTAACCATTTACATCCACGTTTGCATCCTCCTATATCTCATTTACAACCCCCTTTTATGAAATTGTCGGAACAATGTTCAATACAAAATTCGGTTTATTGTTTTTATATTTGTAACAATCCTAATAAATACACCACTACTTACTTTTTAGCACCATTTAATTATTTAAGTAAAAAGAACTGACATTTGGAAACAAGTTGATTAGTAATTTTAACCTAAATTTTACAAATTGTCACAATGTAATTTTTTAAAATTTGTGTAATGTATAGCTGGTTGTCTATAAGTTTATGTTGCCAGGGCCTGAAAAACAAGGCAAAAACAGAAGAAATATTACTAATAAATCTACTACTTAATAGATGGAGTCACTCACCGGTGCAGCAATTACAGGTAGGTTGATGATCATCGCGGCAAGAATGAGCCGTTAGTACAATTCTAACATCAAGAAGGCGATGGTATGAAAAGGTAATTAAACCACATGCGCTGTTTAACCGCGAATACATTTCTGTCATTCAAGCTAGTTGTCAAAATTGAAATAAAATGTCAAACTCTATTATTAGTAAAATTCTGTGTTGTTGGCTTAAATGTAAGTTTTTCAAACGAATAAACTACCTTAATATTTTTTGTAATATTGGCTTGGCAAAGAGTTTCATAGACAATAATAAAAAAAAACCTCGACCGCTGCGCGGTCTTTTGTTTTTATTAAATTATTGTACATTCAACCATTTTCAAAAAAATTATATTCAAAATATTGTTGGGTAGTTTTTAAATTAATTTATAGGTCTTGTGATATAATACACGAGTAAATTAGTCTAAAAAATAGAAAACGTGTATCATGTATTCTTAAATTTAGCCGAAACAACGGTAAATTTGTAGTTCTATTACAGAAATAATAAAGTTTTTAGAACGAATTAATATACTTTTAAGCAAGCGGTTTAAAACACGTAAGTATTTGTTTATTTTTTAACTAAAATACGTATGTTTCAAAAAGTGATTTAAAACAGTAGATAATAACAAAAACCCATAAAACTCATAAACCGAAACGATCAAAACCGTGCAGTAATTACTTTTGAGCTACCGACAAAATTGGTAAACATTTGTCCCTCCCAGCTATTTTTTTAACCATGATAATTTAAAACTACTACATCATGTCTCTGCAGTTTGGACAGGCTGCTATTCTAAATCTGTTATTTTCTGTTCTGCGGCATTTTTTTGCTTTTTAAAATAGGTAAATAAATAATTGTATATTATGGGACAAACACGTAATGTTACTTATTTGCCACAATTATTACTTTTGCAGCACGGACCTCAGGCGAGTTTCATACTATATATTTTCTACAGGTGCAGTTACAGAGTCGATGACACCACATACTAATTCAGGCCATAAACTAATCTTATATCTGCACTGATCTTCGATGGTCTGCGATGGTCTTTAACGGTCTGGGGTAGTGTAAAAATAATGCGTGGTTTACCAGAAATATAAATATTTTAAAAGCCCGCGAGTTAACTTAGTCTTCCGTTGCAGCATGTTGTTGTTTTTTGTGCATAATAAATAGTGCTTTGTTTTTGCAAAATAAAAACAAAAAAAGGGAAAAAACATTTTCTTTTAAAAGTTATTGTTAATATTGTTTTATTAATTACACAGCCCCACAAAAAAAAATGAAAGTCCATACCCGAGAATCAGACATATTTATTCCTATATAGTTTTCAGCGCTAAATTTGAATTCGAGCTTAAAAATGGCCCTCCATGTCTTGAATTGGCCCTAGGGACCTCTATGGGCCCCAAAATACGGTTTCCGGGATAACGCGGGGTCGAGAGTGCATTCTACAGCCAAAGCCGAATTTGTAATTATTAGTGTACTTGTTGATCATTAATCAATAATTTGACCCTAATCGTTCTTTCAAGTAATTTGTGGATTCTTTTAAGTGTAAGGTATTTTAAAGTCTTTTAAAAGATAACTTCTATCAAAATTTTTGATTGTTTAAATACTGATATATGCATCAACTCAAGAGATATAATTAACTGTACAAAAATTAGTTAGCTTACAGGGGAAGCAGAAATTAAATGTGTTGATTTGACAGATATCAAAAATGTATTACAAACAGGGATTATCGGTGTTAATTTTCGAGATAATTATCTAAATAAACCAAAAAAAAAAAACTTTTCTACATAACGTAAGGTTTCAATAAAAAGTCCCCTAGCACCAACATGTATTGTTAATGATGTCGTAAAAGCAGCTACTAAACAACTGATTTTTTGTTTCTGTTGATTAAATAATATTTAGATAATTTAACACCCATATTTACCTACAAATCTTACCTACGTCATCCTGGTATTTTGATTTTATTAAATCAACATATTTAATTTCTGTAACCCACTATGCTACCACGAAAGGAAATTGTTGTAAGAAAAAAAAGTTGGTCGTCTCCAAGGTTAGTTTATATTTATAAGGTTGCGACACATCCTCAATTTTTAGGCGGTTCTTGGTCGGGGACGCAAGGAAGGGCACTCCACGGAGAAAGTTGGCAAGACTGGGTAAAATCAAAGCTGATGATCAATCCAGTGGCGTCAAAAATTGCGCATTTCATTTTGCATTGTTTTGGAAGTGATATTCGTTGAAAGAAGTAAAAGAATTTATAACCTTATAATAATTAAAAACTGTTGTGTAAACGGTTGTTCTACTAATACATTAAACTGTATATCTCCGGCACTGAAAAACATTGCCAAAAATGGGAGATGTGACGTCATAACACGTCACAGCAATATGGCCGAATGTCGCGACATATATAGACCGACTTTGGGTAGTCTCGTCAAAAATAAAGCTATTACCGGGGAAGTACGGTCCGAAAATACGAGTCCGGTGTCAAAAGTGTATTATGAAAATATGACCGATTTGGGTATCTGTTAAAGTTTTTAATTTGGAGTAGCGTTTTTAAAAACATCTTATACTGATTTGTTAATTAGTTATCTGATGTATTTGTGTATTTAAAGGTTGTTATTCTAAAGAAAAAATCTGTATGTTCCACTCTTCAAAATACCAAAACGGCAATAAATACATTTGCAATTATAATATTGTCTTAGTTGTATTATTGTTTTATTGCTTAATATTTATTTTATTACAAATTATTATAAAAATACCTGTAAAACATGTTAGCTTTTTTACTTTAAACATATCCACATTTTTTAAAATAAAAATGTTTTAACATTACTTTTTATAAAAATAATGCCTGCATGTAACCTCCCGGATACTGTAATGCATTGCGATATCTTTGTTGTTGCTTTAGGCCGTCTTTTTATCAGGCATGGCCATTGGCAAAAATTCCGCATCGAATGTTTTAAAGTAGCATGACGTGTATAGTATAAATCTATTTTAAACGGATTATAATATTAAATCAGTAAATTTTGTTTAATAGCTGCTTATAGTTCAAAATATTAATGTCTGTATGAATAAATTATTTAAATACTTACATATAGAATTTTTGCGTCTATATTTTGATAGTAAATATCATAAATTTTGTTTATTATAGTGCTAAAATATGGCATAACAGATTCGATACAGGGTATGTTCTACAAACTTTGTGAAGTTCACTTTAAACAACAATATGTTTAAAAACGATTTACCAAAAAAACTTCTTATGGATGATGAGGTACCCAAAACGAAGAAATAAAGATAAGCGTCAGTACCATTCGTTTCGGAAAAAAGGGTGGGGGTAAACACGGTGCAGTGTTAACGCCTTGTGTGGGGAGTTGGGAGTTTAGCCCGAGAAACTTACAGTGTTGTCACATTTTTAGGCTTTCGAAAATTATGTTTGAAAGGTTGCATAATCTCAGCAAATTTATCTTGCAGAATATGTTGGATCTAATCATGACAATATGATATTCTTTTGAGCCATGACCAGTGAACAAAGTGAGGGAAGTGAAACTAATAACATTTTTTTGAAACTTATGGGGCTAACTTATTTCTGAATGTTTATTAATATTTAAAATAGCATCCGTCACGTGATCAAATGATCCCGATCACTTGCAAGTGAAGGAACTTATCACTTACTCTTTTTCGAACAAATATGCCATTCCTTCGTCATAAAGTCATTATTTATAAATTATTCGAAAGTAAATATAACCTCAAAAACTTTTCAAAACAAATACATGCTTATATTCTCTGCAGAGAAAAAATTATAATTTATCGACGCCTCTACAGATTTTATTGGCCGCACTGCACCTTGGAAACCCATCTTAAGATATAAAAAAGTTATAGAACGAACCACTTTTAAGAAAAACCCGGTATAAAAGGAGGGTGAATATCTTAAAAACGAAATGTTTTCGTTTAAATATCAATTTTTCATTTTATAACCATAAAAAAGTTCCCAACATTATTTTTGTTCAAACTATTTTTACTCTAAGATATTTTTTATTGTGTAAGATGCTTTACTACGCCATCGACATTTTTCTCAGTGTATTAGCGCTAGAAGACTGGTCAAGTGTCAATACGAGGCGTTTGAGGTCACGAAATTCTGTACCCGCTACTTCAAAGGAGACGACGGTTATTGTCACTTCTGTATATTGTTATTCTGGTACTAAACTTAGTGTTCATACTTTAAAGCTGTAGAGATAACGAAAATTTAACATTATTTTTAGATTTAAATGGCCACATTTTCAAATCTATAAAAGATTATAAAGATAAAAGAAGCATATCAAATGTGGTAACTATTAAAAATTAGACAAAACACATAAAAACTTTTTTAAAGCTCTTTGATAGACCTTGCAAATGTTCATATTATATATGGGGTGTTTTATTTAAAAAAGGATATTTTTGCAATAAAGTAAAAACCCGATGTTCAGTTGTTTTTTTTTTTGTTGGCAGCACATTAATTATCAGAAAAAATGCTACTACTTTGCTAACTTAACCGACTTTGTGTCTCCAATAATAAAGAAGTGAGCAATTGATCACCCTGTATAATTTTATAGAAAAATGGACTTTCTATTATTTTCCTGTTTGGTCTTCATATATAAATTATGGCCGTCGGTAATGAATGTGCGTTATGAGCGTCGGTAATGGCCTTGGGTAATGAGACATATTACCTGTTTAAAATCACATTAATAATGTATACATTTTTTAAACAGTCGTAAAAATGTTATCTTTTAGTTTTATGTGGTTTAATTTTAATGCAGAAATAAATTTTTTAAACTATAAAGAGGGTTGGTGTATTCTTTTTATTAAGAAAAGAAAAAAATATTTCATAACCAAGTTTGTATACTTGAGAGAATATAAGAAAAGTAAACAAACGTGCCTCGATTTTTAAAGGATTTTCTTGCAGGTGTCTTTACACCATCCGTAGAAGGTTATTTACTTATTTAAAAAGAAAATAAATTACTAGGTCTAATAATTGTAAACTTTAAACGATCGTAGGAATCCAGTACCCAAATCCTGCAGTACTACTGTTAAGTTTACAACACTGTAGTACAATTGGCTATACAAAATATTTAAGCTCTTAGTTAAATAAATTGAAACAAAATTACTCATTAAATTTAATTAGCACTGCATCACATCATCTTTTTTGAAACATTGTAAAGAAAACCGTTTTGAAGTTTATTGCAAAAATACTTGCTCTAACAAAGTTAAAGAAAAATGTCCAGCTTTTGAAATAAAGTGTTTTATAAACAATAGACGGCTGGATTTAAGTTTTGTCCAAGATTTTAATTAATTGCTAAATGCAATTCTTTACATCTTTTGCAATAGATGCTAGGTACCTCTTAAGTTAATGTGCTTTGTTTAGGTAAAGGTAATAAAAAGTTATTTACCTGAATTATATTAATTTGGCACCCAAAAACTTTTGGTAAGCTTATTTAAGCCTGGTTTTTATCAAATTATAAAAATTATATTTGAGCTTAGATTTACAGAAGGTGAAAAAAATAAAAATTTCTTGTTTTTTAATAACTTAAAAAAAGGTAAGTTATACAAGGCTGTACCTAGGATTGTATTTTTTTTATCTAAATGCTGAGACAGGGTGTTACAAATTGTTGTAAAGAAAATTAAGAAGAAGATTTTACTTTAAAAAATATTTAACAAAAAATAATATATGAGCATCAGTTCGCAAATTCCTTAAACTCGAGGTTAAACTTGTATTTTTTTTTATTGTCCTAAATATCCTTTACTCAAGTTTGTTTTTTTTTGCGGCAATGTCATCTATGTCAATAAGGAGGTATTTTATTACTAAGCATTTATGAGTCCAGCGGCGTCTTTGCGGCAACTAAAGAACACTTATAAAAAGATGCGCCACTGACTGATATGTGTGTAATTTTTATAAGGGGGAATTCTACTTTAAAAAATATGAAAAAAAAGTAACATGGTTGAGGGTAACAACCTACAAACAATTACAAAAATTTCTAAATTTTTATCACAAATTAAAATAATACATAACAACACATTAAAAAAAAACTTTACATAACACTAATTTTACAGAAATGTACCTCGAAAAAGATTGTTATAGGCTCACATCTTATTTTGATTTAATAAAAATAAAACAGTATCTGTTGTAGGAATTCTTTTCTTTTTATTTAAGGAAGTAAGAAGGTTTTTATTTTTATGTTATCCTTTTATCATTAAAATAAAAAAGAAATTGTTTTTTTGCTTAACTTTTGTTGAATTTATTTAATACAGACGGAAAAACTTTGTTGAAATATTATACAGTTTGTCGTAGTTTTAACCCAGATAAAAGCTGTTTTTAATAAATTAGATTGTGGTAAATTTGGCTTAGATTTCTCAGATCTTGTTTGTCATTGACAGCTTGTTGTTCTTTCTTTATATAAATCATTTCTTTAACTAAAAGTTTCTGATAGTTTTGGTCATTGGTAAGTATGCTGGTGTTTGCAAAGTCAAACTCATGTTTTAAATTGGACTCATGCTTATGTAAAGTTGTAGAAGCGTATTTTGTATATTTATGACCATTTATCCTATTTTTTAAGTACTGTGTGGTCATGCCGATGTATTTTTTGGGCAGTTTAGGTATGGTATTGAATAAATTAAGTTTGACTTCTTTTTGGTAGGTACTTTGCTTTTTAAAGGAGTGTATAGATTTGCTAAACGATTTTGTGCCTTATGACATACAACTATATCGTGTTTTTTAAGGATATATTTAATTTTTTCAGAGAGATTTTGAGTATAAAGCATAGCAATGTAATTTTTTGAATTATCTGTGTTTTTAGGGTCCTGAGCTTTATTAGTAGAATTTAAAGTTACGTTGCTTGATAATTTGGTTAATATGTTTTTCTGAAAAATTGTTTTCTTTTAAGGCTTTATTTATATTTATATTTTATATATATATATATATATATATATATATATATATATATATATATATATATATATATATATATATATATATATATATATATATATATATATATATATATATATATTTTAAATATCCTTTACCCAAGATTATTTTTATTCAGAAATGTTATGTATAGTATAAAAGAGGTAATTTATTACTAACTTAATTACATTTATAAGTCCAGTGGCGTCTCGAACAGCAACTGTAGAAATATTTCTAATAAAAAACGGTATCTCTGACTATGTATAGGTATGCAATTTAAGTCAATGCGTGAAATGATAAAAAAGTATAGATGATTCTGCAAAGTTTAAGATTTTATTATTAAAAGTATACAAAATTCTTAAAAAAGAAACTTTTTAAACTTAGATGTTCTATGTAGGTGGAAAGGCAAACCAAATAATTAACTTTATTTCACAAATTTTAAAATATAAATTTTCTTTAGTAAAGTATTTCTTTTTAGTTTAATACCCATGGTGTTTTTAGGGTAGGTTTCATGTTTGCTTTTTTGATTTAGTAAAATTTAAAAATTCAAGTACGGAATTATTTCATTAAAAACTTTATTTTTTTATCTTAAATTAGCACTTTCGGCACTTACATACTAAGTAGATTAGCAAGTTTACTTTTGGTCCCCGCCCGTTTAGCTTAAAAGCAGTTACCCTACGCTCTGACCTAAAACAGCAAAACTTGTTTATTTATCATATTTGGTTAAGCAAGGAAAATTTCATAACCAACTGTTTACTACTATACTTGAAAACGTGCCTCTACCATCTCTAAAGCTTATCACTTGAATAAACGGACGTGTTTTGATTTCTAGATTAGTTTTTGTTGCCGTAACAAATTGTTATTGTAAACCTTACATAAATTTTGTTGCTGATGTTAGTCCTGTAATAAATTTTAACTTTGTTATGAGAACCGATGATAAGATAACTCTTTAATTAAATTATAGATTTTCCCTTAAAGCAACAAAGACACCGGAGCCTTTGTTAAAATTCAATTATAAGATTACTCTTCCATTATGTGTTGCCCAGTGAGATAATCCGTTTTGCAGATACAATGCTAATTATATTATTTTTTCATGTAAGTAATAATTACAAATACACCACGTACCAACAAAATTACTAACATTTTCGTCATTTTCTTTCAAAGTGTTATAGGATTATAAAATTTTAATACATTTATGGTTAAATGAGATGTGAATTTCTGATGTTTCAGCGATAAGACGTTGAAAATATCATAGTAAAGATTATTTTAATAGTAAAAATGCTACAAGCGTCATACAAGTAAGGACGGAAATCAGCTATTGCTGTCTAAACGCGTCGTTTAAATAGTGTGCGAGCAACAAAAAGACAATAATTTAAAGTAAAACAAAAGTGATGATCGCCTGGCCTTTTTATTATTGACGTTTAGTCGACCAGCTACTTTTATCGATTCATTACAAAAACAAATAAATGTGGAAAAATATAAATGCAATTTTTTAACCTAATTTAATAAACCATAATAATACCGCAAGATTATCAGGTTTACCTGAAATGGCACAGAAATTGTTACTCTCAAGTAAGTAGCTTCAGTAATTTTTAAAAAAGCAACACACTACCTTAAGCTTTAAATTTACATTAAAAAGTGATTTTTCAAATTTTTTGTAAATTATATTTTATACAAATGTTATAGTTTTTTTATTTTTAAAGTAAGCCTAGGACAGCATAGTGGTATTATTATTATCTTAAGGACTATTAGGTTAAGAGGTAGGGCATAATTAAAAAAAAAAAAAAATGTTTAATTTAAATTTGAGATTTAGGTTAAACTTTATTTTTTTTTATTTGTAGAATATTTCTTGACCTTCTTTAGTCCTTTTAGTTTTTAAAATTAATTTTAATAATTAGCCTATCTATTATATTAGGGTTATACAAAACTAAAAATCAACGTTTCTGTAGCAAGTCTGCTACTATTGTCAAAATAAAATCATTAAAAATAAAAAGAATAAAAGTTAACTAATACTAAAGTTCAAAATTTTAAAATTAAGCTTTATTTTTGAGATGTTTTGAGAAAGCGTTTGACATTATATGTCATATTTTTTGTTGCGTAATGGTGTCATAGGGACATGCATACCTGGTTGCTAGTGTATTTATTATCTATAATAGTTAATTTTGGGTTTTCCTCAAGACACTTTAGCATGAACCAAAAGTAACCATGTGTTATTTGAATTAACAGATGTTAATATCCCATATTTATCTATATTTAATAATATGTACAGGGTGGGCAAAATTGGTCCTTTTTATGGACTATTTCAATTATTACTGAAGTTATTAAAAAACCGATGTAGGGGTTACGGCCTCGATTTTTAAGAAACTAAAAATGACGTAGTTGGAATTTTAATAAAACTCTTTATCGAAGAGATAGGAAGGGAAATTAAAAAATTGACGTTTTTACCCTCTATATATCCTTTAATACAAGTAACAGCAAAAAAACATAAAAACAGTTTTTATTAACCTTTATACGTAGAATCTACAGAAAGTATTTGATTTTTATACAGGGTTGCGTTAAAAGGTACGATGCCAACCTGATGTTTTTCTTATGGAACAACCTGTATATTTTTGCATTAATTAATAGCTCTTGTTACTGCAATAATACATACCTATAACATCGTATCATTATCTGTTGAATTTTTTTAAATATTTATATTTTAATATTTTTTTTTTGACCGTACCCTATATACAAACCTTCATTTACAACAATATTTTAAAATATGTGTAAATTAAATGTAATTATTAGGATATTTTTATGCCTTATACTAAACCTAATATACATTTAAAGATATAAACATAGTAAAAAATGTGTGGTTTTGCCAAATTTTTCTAAATTGTCTTCAAACTTTTTAATTTTGGTTATATGGGGATGACGCCATTAGGATATCAGGTGTTATATCATTGTTTATTTTTTAATTTTTTAAAGCCTCTAGTCTGTCGCATATTTATTAAAAGAGGTAATATTCTTTTTCTGTATAGCGTTATTGTAAATATTATTTCAAATTTAGTATGTTTAAATATTAAAATAAATTTATATGTTGTTGTAATAAATGACTTAAAAGAGGTTTGTTCTAATATAATTTTATTGGAAGAAAAAAACGAACAGAAACATTTTAGTGATGAGCAATGAGCATATACATACATATGTAGGTATTAGGTATTATTGTTTGTATATTGTGTTTATACATTTAAAAGTATATTAAAGTAAGTATTATTTATAAAAAATATCTTAATTATTAAATTTAATTATTGTTTTTAAAATATTATTGTAAAAAAGGTATTTATACGCGCTTCTCTAATTTTTATACAGTTTGTCTACGTAATTTGGCGGCATATGGGAAACTTTTTATTATTAATTTTATAAAACAAGTTATTCTTTATAAAAGTTCTGCAGGGTCTAAAACCTGCAATTATCAGATATCAAATTGTATCAGTCATGTACGAGGTTTGGACAAAAATGTAATTTTGCTTAAAAGTAAATACCTGTATTTTTAAAAATATCGCAAATTGTTATAAAGAAAACATGTTTAAAATTAAAAATTACTTCCAAATATGCAATTTTGTGTATTGTAAAAATTGAGGTTTGTACATTATTGCAGTATATTTCATGATTATAGATGTCATGGGACACTTTAAAATAAACTTTTTAAATTAATTGTTATTAAAATAAGAAGAATGTACAATACACTAATGTACGAACTTAAATTTTTCGATTTTTCAAAATTTTTTTTTGCAAATAATTAAAATTGCATATTTAAAAGTAATTTTTAATTTTAAACATCTTTTCTTTATAACAATTTGCGATATTAGCAAAAATACAGGCACTTTACTCTTGAGCAGAAATTACATTTTTGGCCAAACCTCGTACATGACTGACACAATTTGATATCTGAAGATTGAATTTTAGGTTTTGGTCCATGCAGAACTGTTTATAAGGAAAAGTTTTTTTCATAAAATAAATATTAAAAAAGTTTCCCATATGCCGCCAATACAAAATATTAATTTATGACTGCAAATATAACTTTATCTTGTTTTGTCTATGTAAGAGCACTAACTATAGAATATGAAAATGGAGCAAAAAGTTAAGTTTAAAAAAGTAAAAATATTTTGGGACACCTTTTTTGCGAAAAATGAAAAATGCATTAGTCTCATATTCTGCCTAGTATTGCAAACTTTTTGCTAATATTTTGTTGGTAATTTCGTTGACAGTAGATGATGCATCGGCTTGTTCGAATTATTTTTAAAGAAAATTTTAAAAATGACCTTATCTCCAGGTTTAATAAACACCCGAATATTTTTTAAATAATGTTTTCTGCTTTGAAGAGCACTTAATTTTTAAAATCAGTTAGGTATTTTTATTATAAAATTTTTAATTTAGTTGACTAGATAAAAAACCTTATCTGCGTCGAAGGCTGATGGACACCTATGAATTTAATTTATATTTCTTAAAAGCAAAATATAATTTTAATAACCTCAAATTCAAACTTACAATATTTTTTTTTGCGTAAGCATTTATCTTTTATTAAGTTATTTCATAAATCATAAAATATTAATTTTTGTACAGACAAACTAATACTAAAGTTTTAAAAATTATTTTGGTATTTAAAAATATGAGGAATGATAACTAACACTTTTGAACACAGTGTCAAAATATACAAAATTTATATAATAATAAATATAATATATTTCAATTAAAAGGCTTGTTTAAAATAAGTTAAACCAAAACTGCAGTAAGAATTGTGGGACACTCTTTAAAATTGTGTTTTATTAAAAAGTGCGTTTTGCACTAGAGCTCCTAATATGACTTAAAATAAAAACTATATTTTAGTACTGTAAAAGTGCAAATTTAAAATATGAAATGCATTTTATATTTATTTGAAAAGTAATTTACCAAATAATAATTTCTTATACCAATAGCGCTAGATAAAATATGTTAGAAAAATACTGACAAAACTGTCCAAAGAAAAATATTGGCTGTGGTCTGCAGTTCCTAGCATTTTTAAGCTAAGCCAATTAAAAAGTTTACTTTGCTGTTAGCTTGTTTAAACTAATTTTATAAACATTCGCCTTTAACCCAAATTACGAAAATTTGTTATTTTATTTTTTCATCAAAAAATTATTTCACTTTTTATCTAAAGGTTATATAAACGATACCTATTTTATTAAAACTTAAAATAATAAAATATTTTTTGGTAGTGCTTTAACGGCAAATTAATAAGTACAAATAGTTACAAAATTAAAATACAAGGTGGGCCATAACTGTATAAGCAGTTTCAATATCCAATAAAACAAACATTACAAAACTTACACATCTTTGATTGTTAACATTCTATGACCAAACAATTATATTTTTCAAGTGACATTCCTCACGTTGCTGCCATTCTTAGCCAAAGTTGCATATTTTTAAAGACTTGGCGACAAGTTGCTCACGGAATGGCGTTTATTCCCAGCACAATGTTTTGTTTGAGCTGGTAAACGGTGGGATTAGTTTTATTTACCCTTGATTTTACGTAGTCCCAAAGAAAATAATTATATAAAGTAAAATCCAGGCTCCGAGGTGGCCACTGAAAATCACCCCTTTGTGAGATGAGTGTTCCAGGATACATTTCATTTAACAAATCTACGGATAATGTGGAAGTGTGGCAGGTGACTCCATCTTGTTAAAACCAGGTCGTAGAATTATTATGCTATTCAAATTGTGAAAGAGCTGGGACAAAGAATCCGTGTAACATCTCATAATAGTTATCGGCTCTCACCGTAACGGCAACTCTTCTTTCATTATCGAAAAAATATTGACCAATAATTCCACTTGCTTATATTGCAGTCCACTGACGACATTGACGACAATAAACACCATTTTGCAAGCAATTTGTCGCCAAATTCTTAAAAATATGCAACTCCGGATTAAAAATGTCAGCAGCGTAAGGAACGTCACTTAAAAAATATAATTTTTGGGTCATAGAATTCTTTATTATTTGTAGTTTTAAATAATAATAATAAAATATTTGTACGTTTTGTAATATTTGTTTTACAAGATATTGAATCTGCTCATACAGTTATGGCCCATCCTGTATAAAACGGAATAATTAAAATTCGCAAATAGGGCGAAACCTTATCCTTTTAGTGCCTAATTTTAACGTCACCATGTGAAAAAGTGTGTTGAGCTCACATTATTTCTAACCAAAGAAATATGATAATATTTGCTTTTTTTCATAATTTACTTTATTTATCTGTTTTGTATAGTTACTAAAGAGAAAATCTTAACTTTTCTAGTTACTGTAACCTTTACCATTTTTAGCAGAATGGTTAAAAATTGCATGTAAAACGTTGTGGTAAACTTTTCCGACAAAAAAGTAACGCTTTCGCCCAGTCCGACACACGAAACATTTGACACTGACATGCTGAGTTAAATAGCAGCTTTCATATATGGCGGTATAAATATTCGTGGTAGACTCGTCGAAAAGAACTTCCCTAAGGAGGTTTTTAAATAAAGTGTTTTTATCATAAAGTCCAAATTATTACTGGCTCGAAAACTATTATATTTTGAGACATTTATTAACCAACATGCAAATAATAAAGTATTCAAATTTTCTTGGGACACAACCCTCAAAATAATACCATGGATGTGACAGATATACTTACCAAAAAAAAATAGTAGCGCATTTTTATGCTTAACAATGTTTTGTTTTTAAAATTTGAAAATTCGCAGCAGTTCCGGAATCTTCGGAAGAAAATATTTTTAAATTTAGTGATATTATTTTATAGAACAAAAAAGTTTCTGTGTTAATATGTCGTTTGTTTAAAAATATATGTTTAAATAAACCGAGAAAAAAGTAAAAACTATTTTGCAAAATTACGGTTTTTCCGGATAATTCCGGAACGATTGCGAATTCTCAATATTTTAAAATGGAATATTGTTAAGCATAGCGCAGTTTTGCTTCAATTTAATCAACCCTGTATCTCTTACCGATGCCAAGATCCTAATGATGTTCCCTAAATTTGTAACAGCCTGTATAGCTTATCATCAAATTCCACAAATTTTTACACACAGCATAACCAGAAAACCCCTAATTCATTAAAAGTTTTCCAGGATTTTGTAAAGTTACCATTTTGCTTTTGTCCCTTTCGGGATATATGTATAAGGATTAGCCAAATGTCTAGAAGATAAAAGAAAAGGTAAAGCTTAAAATAACAATAGTTTACCTATATCCTTTCTTTATAAAAAGGATAAAAAAACAGATACAAAATGGATTGACATAAAAAAGTTAAAATTATAGGGACAATTTTTTATATTTAAAAAGGATTTGATTTCTTGTATTAAAAAGACCATTTGATAATGCTAAATAATGGGAAAGTCGTGTTTTTAATAGCGAAAAACTTAACAAATTAAGTTAAAAATATAAGGTTTAAATAAAAAAAAGTACTACTTGGCATGAAAATTAAAAATATAGTTTATAAGAACTTCTGTTCTTTTTATGCACCGGTAGTGTATTCTTAGGAACTTTAAACGTTTTGATCATTTGTAGCAAATTTGACCATTTAAGAAAATGCCTTTGGGAAATGATTTTGTTGTTTGTTTTAACTTTATCTTTATTTTCAGTAACCTATTTGTTGATCTTGATCTCTGAGTCAGTGTCATGAACAGATGGTATATAGTCAACATCTGTTTTAATATCACAGCTATCAAAATCCACTTCTTTGCCGCTTCTGTCGAAGTATCGTTATGATGGTAATTTTAATATTTTCTTGTTTCTATGGGCACTAGATTACAACTCATAGGCAATTTATAATTGTAAAAACGCGCTAGCGCCGGTCAAAATGACCAGATATAGTGGCGTTAATAGGTTTATTAGCAAAATCCAATTTTTAAAATCGTAACGTAAGCACTAGTACGACAATCAGTCAAATAAAACTGGTAACTGACTTGTTTGCATGGCCTACTGTAAAACTTTAGATGTGATTTACAAAAATTTAAAATTTAATTTTTCCTAATTAAAATAAAACCAACCCGTAATATATTTTTAAAATTTTGTAAAAGAGGGTAATATTTAACTCTTTAAGTTATAAATATATCATAATTTGAAAAAATAGTAGCTTGGGTTTAAGAAAACCGCAAGCTTTTATATTTTTAATAACTCAGATACCCTGCATTTGCAAACCAAATTACACCTTGTACTAAATTGGTGGTCCTATAGGTACAAAATTATTTGTTCTTGTTTTTTTCTTTAATATTTTTTACAGTTATAAAAACATATTTTTAAATATCGTAGTTACTACTTTTATCAGCCAGATATTTAAAAAATTAAAAACCTTTTTAAAAACAAACTATTACTAATATATAAAAAATTGTGCCTATTTTAAAAATATTATATTTATAATATTTCAATAATTTTATTTTTAGTGTTAACTGAGGACAAACCCTTCATTGGCAATTAATGGAATAAAGAAGAATTTAAATGCACGAAAAAAATAAATTTCAATCCGGTTAACAAATACGAAAAGGGATTTTTATAACTCAATAAAAGCAATTTACTGCGAAAAAATTTGCTGCCGGAGCAGTTTGCCATGAATACAGAATCGATGTGTTAGCGTACGAAATACCCTATTAAAATGTGCCAATAATTCTTCGGGCACTAAAAAGAAAGGAACATTTTTTGAAATTCATGTTAATTGTAACTGTCAGCAGATATACATATGTATGTATGTCACTCTGTTTTTAGTATTTCATGACTGAGAATATTACTTTTAACTTTGTATTTATTAAAAATATTACAATTTTGTTATATGTACACTGTGACCCATTTCGAATGAAAACACTCATGTAGAATTCTTTTTATTAACCGATTGAAATATATATTTTTTTATATTGAAGTTAAAAAAGTTCTACTTAAAGACCTAATTAGACATCTTCAATTTCGTTTTTAAGACCTACTATGCCACTTTTTGTTGTCAAGAATGAAGAATTTTTATCAGCGATTTTTTTTGTAATAAAAAATGACGACACCACTGAATTTAGAGTGGCTTTAAATAGCTCTGGTTTAAATTTTATAAATAATTATTCATAAATAAAAAAGTTATGACAACCTAAGATTTGAAAACTCGTCAAGCTAAGAGTTACAAAATAACACACTGTATCAACATTTACCCACACAAATTGTGATTCTTTTTATTAATTGAAACAATTAACCACTTTTTCACAAACGAAGTAATCTTAGTCTTTAATTGTTTTTGTTTCCTGGTCGTCTCTACCAAACCACCATTTAGTTAAACACATTTGTCGTAGCGCTTGGATCTAAAATAAACAAAAACAATTAAAGACTAAGATTACTTCTTTTGTGAAAAAGTGGTATATTGTTTAAATTATTAAAAATAATCACAATTTGTGTGGCTAAATGTTGATACATTGGGTTATTTTGTAACTCTTAGCTTGACGAGTTTTCAAATTTTAGGTTGTCATAACTTTTTTATTTATGAATAGTTATTTATGAAATTTTAATCAGTGCTATTTAAAGTCACTCTTAATCCAGTAATGTTACATTTAAAAGAAAATCGCTAATGAAAATTCCTCATTTTTGACAACAAAAAAATGGCATAGTAGGCCTTGAAAACGAAATTAAAGATGTCAAATTAGGTCTTCAAGTAGAACTTTTTAACTTAAATATTTTAATCAAAATTATTTTAATCGGTTAATAAATAAGAATTCTACATGGGTGTTTCCATTCGAAATGGGTCACACTGTATAATATAAGATTGATATTACAATTTCCTAACTAAGTATTTTTTTAATGCGTAGCGGTTTTTTATTTAAAATATTAGAATTTTTCTTTGTAGTTTTTAATCTTTCAGTACGGAAACCGTGGATTTACGGTTTCAATGTATTGTCGGTATTTCTGGAGACGTGTTAAAACGCAGGGTATTTTAATGCATTTGAACAAGCAACTCGCGCTCACAAGATAAAAAAATGTGCGTTTTACACCTAAAGATTTAATGGAGGGTCTTTCACCTAGTTCCGACCATCGCCCTCCAGGTGGTGCGATGCAGACCCTAGATACCTATTGTGCCTTGACCCTACTCCTTCTCGTTCACACACCATTTATTCCATAACTTGAAGGGTTGCTGCTCGTCCGTCCGCTAACCCCCGAGTTCCTGGTCGGCGGTCACCCATTCCTGCCGAGCGCGGCTAGGGGATATACAGGGTGTTATGAAAATTCTTCAATGTATTGCCACGGGTAACGAAAACATCCAATTTGGCGAAATTTTTGTTTGTTAAAGCTAAGAAAGCTACTTTAACATATATTAATTATTATATGTATATAAAATATAACTTTTTATATATTTTTTAAGAAAATACAAAAATTTATATTATTATTCATATTATTTATCTTTGGACAATCCACGAAGGCTAAAAGACTAAATACTAACGTGCCGTGGGTGTCTTAAGAGAGGTAAGAGGACGTTTGTTAGCACAAGACTTAAAAATTTGAAGATATAGAGGAAAAGGAAAGACCTCCGCGGGTGGCAGGTTCCACAATTTAAAAACTGTAGGAATAAAAACGAACAAAGTGAAAATGCAAATTATTTAAAATAACAATTTTCTAACTGTCAGTTGGTCTTTATTTGGTATTAACAGTAACACTAGTTGCTTAAACACTTGTAGTATTGGAAGATAACGACGGCGGTAGTGGTACAAGTCGTGCGTTTAAAGAAGGGAAAGGCATTGATGGTATCGTTTAAAAATTATTAGCACACACGAGTTTTTATTTAGAATGTGTTTTTTTGTTTTGGACTTCTTTAAGTAGCCATCAGCGACATCACTTAATTTCCAGCGACCGAGACGTATGTTCATTATGTTGTCGCCAAAATCTGCTAGAAACGTCGCCCATGAAGGTCAGAAACTGTAGTCCGTGTATCGTTCTGGGTTAGGTAGGTCTAGTAATAAGCTATTTCTGCTGACATATTACCAAACGTACTAACGCCTTTGCGCTAAGTAAAGCATTTTCCTCTTTCGTAATTAAAAAAATGCGTAATTTTGATAGAGCTATAAATATGTTCCATTATTTGTTTCTTCCGATATATGGGTAATACGAATAAAAAGAAGTAAATGCTTTTGCTTATATAAGTATAAGGATGATTTGAATGTATGATATAACTTATGGCCCAGGAGGGGATTTCTGCAGTTACTTCAGCGCGTCAGAAAAATATACCGGAGGATACCTTGTACCCGATTAAATACCTACACCAAATATGAGCCCCGTATACAGGGGCGATCGTAAAAATCAAAAATATATTCATAAGACATTGTCGTGCGGGCCATTTTTAAATAGGGTGATTTAATTACATGTTAAAGAGTGTATATTTTACTAATTTGATAATTTGTGAGTGACGTAAAAAAGCAGAGGGCTACAAAGTTGTACAAAATTGTTATTTTGACATGCTCGAGCGAAGAAAATAATTTAAGGATAACGAATAATATATAACTTAATAAAATTTAAACAATATTCACAAGCCAAAATAATAAAAAAAAATTTGACATACATACTAAGTCTATAGCCGCTTAACGCCCCGATAAAAGGTATACATTATAAAACATTTTTTCTTTTTTATTATCTAAGCTTTGCAACCCAATAGGTCTCTATGACGCTCGAGTAACTGCAAATTTAGCATCTTGGGCTCCCCTGCTATTATAGAAATGTTTTTATAAGTAAATACTTGCACTTATAAGCAAATGCTTTACTTAATTTACACGTTTGAAGTAAAGTATTTATACCTTATACTTATATGCAAAAGCATTTGCTTTTTTATTCATATGACTCAATGAAGGATCTTAAACTATGGTTCTTTAAATCAGAAATTTCTACAATAATGTAGCTGCCTTTGTCGATAATATCATCAGTTGTGATTTTAATAAGCTCGTCTTTGCGAAGAGCGGCAGCTTGAGCAAAAATTGTACTTACTTTTATTATAAGATATACGTCATTAGGAGCTAAAACCAAAAATTTTATATTTTTTTAACCAAAAACCCTTACTTTTTGCGCTTAAAAACCCACATTTTTCAGCTTTAGAAACGACGTTAACTTATAACGCTTGCTAATGTCCAGGTTCTGCTTTATTTTAACCAAAGTGTTTATCATAAAGTAGCCCGACCAAGTATTTGTTTTCACTTTGTTACTCAGATCGAAAAGGTACGCAAGCAAGACCTCTTATTTAACGCTTTTATTTCTTTGTTCTTACACAATGTTAAAAATTTGTTAAATTGCTTTTCATATATTTTTCTAAATTTAGTGGGTAGCAACTGTGTGTTTGGATTACAGCCTACAAAATATTTTCGGAAAGCTCTTCGTCTGACTAATTTATTATAATACTAGGTATACTATTAAAATACTTATTATTTTGCTAAATTTAAAAAATAAAAATATACTAAGAGAAAGACGCGACTGATGCACCGATTTTACTTTTTGAAGTGTTTTTAAAAATGGGATACCTTGGTTACTATAGCGACGTTTTCCAAAAACTGTCACGGCTTACCCTAATGGGGTTTATGAAATTATTATTTTTATTATTATGGTTGTCCAATAAAATAAAATAAAAAGCAAAAAATCCGGCTCTAAAATTAAAAAAATAAATAATAGGTAAGAGCACTTTAAAAATTAAAAGTTAGGATTGCGTATAGAGAACGTCAAAATTTTACATATTATTACTTTTCCGATCCAGTGCGGAAAACTGAACAATAACGCACGGTCGTTGAAAATATATTTTTTGATCCTCTATCTCTTCTAAAAACTCTATATAGGTACAGACAGTTTTGAAAATAGGCACATTTAGACGTCGTAAAATATCTACATTGTAAGCAATTTTGAATAGAAAATAATAATTCATCCCACAGAACCAGTAACAGATTTTTTATAAACGCAATAAAAGCAATTTTCTTTAGAAAAACTTCCTTTAAAAGCAGTTCCGAGAATATAAAATTTATGCGATGGAAGCTTCAAACAAAGTACCCATTAAAACGCTCCAAGTTTTATAGGAGGAAAGGAGCTCTTCGTTGAAATACTGTCGTCAAAAGATGCATTTCTTAATATTTTGTGTTTGGTAATAAAATAGTTTATTTCTACAAGGTTTTTAATAAACTTATTTGACAAATTTTAAGGGCTACATAATACATACTTTAATAAAAATAACAAAAAAACCTTTTATAAACATATGTCCTAAACGTCTTAGTTTTTAAACTACAGGACGTTAAAAATAAAAAAAAAAACATATTTTTTTGTTAATAAATTTTATAATATTTCAGATATTTTAAAAACATTTTCGGAGGCGTCCCACCAGAAAATAAAAATTAATTTTTACCAGTTGTCGTCTATGAGAGGTTTAAAAGGTAAATATTTTTATTAACAAAATTGTACGCTGCTACCCTTTTCATAAAAAATATATTTTTTAAAATTTCTATTTAGTTTAAAACAAATTTGATCTCTTGACTTATTTTTGTATTTGATGTACGGTTTTTGCGTAGAAAATTTCGTATGAATAATATCAAATTCTACAGTAAAATATCACCTTTGATATTTACTCTTTAATAGGATAGGATTTGACCATGCTAAAAAATGGTTTCCATTTATTTACGCGAAAACCATGCATCAAATAACAAAAGTCAAGACACCAACCTTATGGATTTTGCGCCCCAGTCGAACGGACAGAAAACAACGTGATACTATGATTAGTGTTCAAGATGTACAGTGACCATTAAAGAGTGGGACTATATATAAAAAAAAAAATATTTATTATTTTTTTTTGGCAATAACCTTTGCTCATTCAGTAACCTTAAAATGATTTACGACATCCAGCGCATGGGCGTCGGTTGGGGGTATAATTCAAAAAATGGTACATTTAAAAGTAAAAAGTGACGTTAGTGACATGCTATCTTAAATTTTTTTTAAAAAAGGTGTTAAGAATAGAATTTTAGGCTAAGCATAATTAAAAAAAATAAATAAATAAAAAAATTCAATACAGAAATCCTAATATTTTAAAAAATAGGTTTTTTATTATTAAGTGGCGAACTAATTACCCGTATCATAATTATTATATCTTCTATACCATACTTACATGGTTACCAATAAGATATACAGGGTGGCGTACCATAAATGCCTCGGTCACCAATACTAAAACGGTATTTTTGTTTATTATATTTTTATGGACATAGGTGGGTATATTGAGAGAATAATTTAAAATTATAGGGAATTATACCGAGTCCTCCAAAAAATATCTGTATCAAACTTATGTTTTTTAAAGTGAAAACCCCATATTGTTATACAAACTTATAATTATTTCTTATTTGTAGAAATAAAAATAGGGTAAGCTTTATTAGCGATCCCTATACCAAAAATAAAAGGTTTTCAAGATATTTTGAATTTTTTAAAACATTCTGAAACAAAATTTTAATATGTTATCCCATTTAATTTTTTTGCATAAAAATTATACAGAATGTCCACAATCAAATTTTTAGTATTAGTTATTTTAGAGTGCTAACTACTTGCCTATTTTAGATAGAAGACCCTTTATATTGTTCCTTTTTTGGATTTTAAAGAAAAAAAAAAGGTTAAGTGTCTTTAGTAATTGTTTTGGCAAAAATGTAACCTTTTTAGAATATTAAGGATTTTTGAAAAAGGTATTAAAAAACAATACTTTATTTTCCGATATAGAATATTTTTCTTATTGTAAAAAGTCGTCCATTTTACTCAAAAAGACCTCTTGTAGAATAAATAAGAGTAAGGGAGAAACACGATGTCTTGGTCCCAGTTGACTGGGACCAAGACTTTTACGAGTTTGTCCTATACTCCTATTTAACTTTATTATTTTAAATGAAGCACCCTGTATATATTTTAAAAGTCTTAAAATTTAATCTTTTCCTTTAAAAAATAACGAAATTATTGACGTTTGAAAAGCTTGTAGCTTTGTTGTCGTATTTTTTTGTAACAGTTATGTAGTAATCTTTTTCTTGTTAAATAATATTCTTAATCGTCGTAACGTCAATTTTATGGAGGTCAATAGATTCCTTGTTTTCTTGTTTTTTTAAAAACGTTACAATTTTGGCATAAAAATTACCAAAGACGCCCTTTTTTTCTAAAATTCAAAGTGAACAATATAGAGGGTGTTTCATTTAAAAAACATAGGTTTGATATGGATCTTTTTTTTTTGAAGCACCCTGTATATTTCCTTAAAATTTACAAATATGCTCCCAATATACCCACATATAACCGCCATAAAATATTTAAAAAATAATACCGTTTTTGTATTAGAGACTGGCGTTTATGGTGCGCCACCCTGTAATAAGCTACGGGTATTTTAAAAAACATCAATATTTATTACCAAATAATAATAATTTAAAAAACAAGAAAACAAAGGAATCTATCGACCTCCATAAAATTGACTTTACGACGATTAAGAATATTATGTAACAAGAAAAGATTGCTACATAACTGTTACAAAAAAAATACGACAACAAAGCTACAAGCATTTCAAACGTCAATAATTTCATTATTTTTTAAACAACCATGGCTTATGTTACATTCTTTTTAAAGAGAAAAGATAAAATTTTAATATTTTTGGAAAATAAACATGGTGTTTCATTTAAAATAACAAAGACACCCTATATCGAAAAATAGGGTTTTGTTTTTAATAAATTATTTAAAAATCCTAAATATCTTAAAAACGTTACAATTTTGGCATAAAAATTACTAAGGACGCCCTTTTTTTCTAAAATTCAAAGGGAACAATATTTTCTTTAAAAAACATAGGTTTGATATGGATCTTTTTTTTTTTTTTTTGAAGCACCATGTCTAATTCCTTATAATTTTTAAATATGCTCCCAATATACCCACATATAACCGCCATAAAATATTTAAAAAATAATACCGTTTTTGTATTAGAGACTGGCGTTTCTGGTGCGCCACCCTGTATATCTTATTGGTAACCGTGTAAGTACGCCATATAATCATTGTAAGTTTTAAAAACGCACCCTGTATACTGATTGGTAAAGCAAACCAAGTAATGAGACGTAGAGTGTAATTCAAAAGAGAAGAATAATTCCCTTTTGTTGCTCGCACATTATTTAAACGACGCGATTAGAAAGAAATAGTTGGTTGTCGCCTTTATTTCTATTACGCCTCTGTCTTTCTCCTTAGCTGAATTCTACTTTAGATACTTTTATTGAAGAATTCAGCTGAGATGATGCCACAGGCGTCATAAAAATAAAAACAGCAATCAACTATTTTTTCTAATTGCGTCGTTTAAAGCTGTATTTATTGTCAACGGTTGTCAACGGTTTAAAATCATTACATTTTTTCGGTAAATGATCACGTCATCGACATCGCGTGTTTAACCGTATTTGAGGAAAGATCAGAGAACGCTGCAAAAACTGAGACCGCTTAGAAAGAGACAGATAATAAGTAATCTGGCGGCTGTTTTAGTTGTGGATGTTACAGATATGAAAAAAGATAATTCATATAATAAATAAAGAAAAGAAAAATAATTAAAAAACTGAAAAATTAAGCAACTCGCGAGATGCGTGAAAGTGAGACAAAACTAATGACCGTGTGGCTTCTTCACTGATAAATCGCAGTCTAACATATCTACTTTTATAAAAATACTTTTGAATTGGATAGTAATATGACCATGTCGAAACAATATTTGTATTTATTTTCGCAAAAACATTTATGACAAACACAGTGAAGGGATTAAAATTGTAAAGAAGTTAAAGAAATTGTAAAAAAATATTTTTATTTTAAGAATATGCACTAAGGCACCATTTTTCGATAAAAAATATTTACGTTAAACCCCTCGAAAATAAACGACACCGTTTAAAATTTATTTTAATTACCTTTTTAAAAAATTTAAACAAAACTGTAAAATAAACATCCAATTTTTGGCAAAGGTAAAGACAATTTTGTTTTTCAAAGTAAAAATTTAGATACTAATAGTAGTATTTATTGAGACAGATAATAAAGTATAAAAAAGTTTTACAAGTATACCTAGAAAAGATAAATAGATACCTAACCTATACCCCTTTAAAATATGAAATTTTTAAATAAACTTCTTTTATTGACTTCGTGTTTTTAATAAAAATGTAAAGATCTTAAAAAGCTATTGGATATAAACATATACACCACTCTCGTCCTATGATAATAAACTTTCTATTGCTTTACGTTGATTTAAAAATCTCATTAAAATTTCCAATTTTGTCAATTTAAGGGTTTTGGAGAAAAACTTACTTTATTTTTGCCTGGGCAACAAAAACGCAAACCACGTAATGCCTGTAAATCACATGCCACAACGTACGTCAAAGATTCTTTAAAGCGTTCTTTAGCATAGTTTTGCATTGTAAACACATATCAGTCAGTTTTGCTTCATCATCCATTATTCTTAAGTAAAATGCTATTAAACCCTTTAAATTGCAGATTTTTTTTTGGTTTATCTGGGTTAAGAAATAAATGTAATTAAATTCTTGCTACTTCTTTGTGTTAAAAGGTAAAAATACAATAAAATCTATATGCAGTATGCTGTAAAGCCAATTAAAAAAAATATATTTTATTTACCAAAAAAATATTCTTAACTAAAATATATGCATATGCCTTGAGTCACAAAACACTAATCCAAATTTAAATAGGTCCTAGCATATATGAGGTAGATGCAAACTTATATATTTAGTATTGGAGGAAAATACCTTTATTCTACTTTTTTGTGTTAAAAAGGTAAAAATACAATAAAATCTATATGCAGTATGCTGTAAAGCCAATTAAGAAAAAAATATTTTTATTTACCAAAAATAAATATTCTTAACTAAAATGTATGCATATGACCTAGAGTCACAAAACACTTATCCAAATTTAAATAGGTCCTAGCATATATAAGGCAGATGTAAACTTATATATTTAGTATTGGAGGAAAATACCTTTATTTTAAAAACTTTAAACAAATTATTGAGGAAACCTGTTCGAAATTAAAAGGTATGTCAACTTTAAAAGACCATTCTAGAAATTCAAAATAAATCATACTTTTTAACTGACCCTGTTTAGCGATTAGATCCAACTAAATTAACAGTTGTATATAATCTTTATTGCCACCTATTATCAAAAAATTATTAATTATTTCTCATTTTTTAGGTATTAAAATACTCACTTAAAATAAAAAACGCCAATTTATCCTCCTTTTTGTTTTAACTCGTTTAAAATACCAAGGTTCCTTAAGAATAATGCTTTACATCATTTTCGTCTTATAGAAAACGCTCTTACTCTTGGGATTTTGAATTCTTTATGTCTTTTTAACACGCTTTTTATTAACTTGGGTTGTATGTATCTATCAGTCTGGCGGCTATGTAACGGAATCTTTGAGCCCCTAATTTTAACCAACTTCAGCTATTCAGTTTCTCTTTGGAAAACTTTGCACACGGTAGAGCATGACAATGCAATAATCTGCAAACAGTATCCCGTTATCTTTTTTTTGGATCGCCAGGAAAAAATTCCATTATATTATAAAACAACACCTGGGTTGCCATCTGTTGGCAACAACATTTCTCAAAACTGCTATTAAATGAAGAAAGAAATTTTTAGTTTTTACACAATTTGGTTAGTTGCACCATTGGTGTTCAATTTTTATGAACAATAAAAATTAATAAGTTCTTTTTACAATTGGGTTGGTTGCACCATTGGTGTTCAATTTTTATGAACAATAACAGTTAATAAATGCCGTTAACACGCTTTATTAACCTTAACTTGGGTTATAACTTTTATCTGGCTGTAACGGGATCTTTAGACTAATTTTAACCAGCTTCAAACTATTCGATTTCAAGCTGAGCTTTGCACGTGAAGAACATGACAGTGCAATAAAATCTGCACAGAGCATATTAATTATCCCGTTATCTTTTTTGGATCTCGGGAAAAAAAAATTCCATTATATTATACTAAAGTAACACAAAAACCCTAGGTTGCCGTCTGTTGGCAACATTTCAAAACTTGCTATTAAATGAAGAAGAGATTTGAGTGGGTTTGCTTGATATGTGGCAACAGTCCAAACATTGCCTGATTGCCATCTGTTGAAAGCGATTTCAAACTTTGCTTTACTTAATGAAGAGAACTTGTTTTTAGTGAGTTGCAATCTGTTTGAAGAAAAATTTAAAATTTATTGCCTATCTTGTTCATTAAAAAAGAAGTTATAGCCATTTGTCAAGGTGTGAAACTAAAGGTGAAAAATGATTAATAGTTAAAAACTAAAAAAACTTGCATTTTTATATGCAACCGAACTAAAAATTAAAAATGATTTTCATAAAAGAAAAATATTGTCATTTCATAGTAAAAAGCATTGGGTGATAAACCCTCATAATAAATATTATAATTATTATATTTGCAAATATCTATGATGGAAAGGATTATGAAAAATAGAAAATCGCGGCACTGTGAATGACATGACCACTAATGTGAAAAAAAGTCTTGTTTTTCGCCACACAGTTCGATTCACTACTAAAAGCGCGTCAATTTGGTTTTTGGCACCAATAATATTATAAAATATTTTAAAATTTAAGGTATGATTATAAAAATAAAAAAAGTTGACAATAGTTTAAAATATCTATTTAATGGTAGGGTTTTAAATTTGAAATGGGACGTTCTTTGTTGGCAAATGTTGCCATGCGCATTAATGTTAAACTTGTTCTTTAAATATTATTTTGTTGTATGTTTAAAAATAAAAAAATTTGTTTATTATAGTTATTTTTTAAATTTTTATCTACCTTATATACTCTGGGATTTTTAAAACTTTGATTCGTGAAGGGTTTTGCAAATTTAAGGATATGGAGAGCTTTTTATTAAAAATAATTTTCTATAAAAAGAAAAATAAAATAGTTTCCATATGGTTCAGCAATTATGCCGGTTACTATATTTTGGATAATTTTTTTTTTAATTTTATTAAGTGGTAATATCAGTAGATTATAAATCACATTTATTTTTAATATCTATTATGGTTAAATTTCTTTTGTTTCAAAATAAACAATTTATTAGGCTTTAATTTGAATATAAAATGACTCATGACTAAAGGCATATTTTTAACAAATTGTGGTCAGTAATAAAAAATTGCGTTTTTTTTAACAATGCGCTTTAAAAATATTTATTAGTCTCGCGTAATCATTGCCACGTTTTATTTGTATTATGAAATATTTTTGCATTGTATAAATTTTTTGACAGGTATATCATTTTATTTCTAGAACTGTATTTTACAAAAACAAAATTTGTCACGTATTATAATTTTAATTATATTATATCTCTAGCTATTTCAAGTTTATTACGTTCGAATGACACCTAAAACACTTTTCTAGGGCCATTTAAAAAGTATAATAATTCTATGTTACTTAAATGATACCTGTATTGTTTAAGTTATCGCGGATGGCAGTTTTTTAAATAAAATAAAAAATCGCAGTCTTTAAAAAAAAAAAATATTTTAGGTGTTAAAAAGATTAACAATAATAAATAATAGTTTAAAAAACTAAAAAACACGCTTTTATATGCCAGCGAACTAAAAATTAGAAAATAATTTTTCATTACAAAGAGTTTGTAACTTCAGAGTAAAAAGCGTGGTGTGTTTTAATATATTAAATGGTATAATTATTCTATTTGCCAATATCTATGAGGGAAAAGTTATAAAAAAATAGTAAAATGCACCCCACGCTTTTTACTCTGAAGTTACAAACTCTTTGTAATGAAAAATTATTTTATAACTTTTAGTTCGGTTGCATATAAAAGCGTGTTTTTTTAGTTTTTTTAATATCGAATAGCTGGAAGTTGGTTAAAATTAGGCTCAAAGATTCCGTTACATAGATAGATAGTTACAACCCAAGTTAATAAAAGCGTGTTAAAAAATAGAAATCATTTTATAATTAGTATTTTTTATTTGAAATTCATTTTTTATTATTGATTTATTAAAAATGAATAATACCAATATGGAACAATCGATTGTATATCAATACTTGTTTTATGTGACTATCTAATTTTTTTCTGTAATTTATTGTTTCAATTGTAGCAGCAAAATTCGAAATTGGAGGAATTTCCGTTTAAACCGAAGTGACTAAAAATATAAACTACGCGAAAACTCTTTTTTCTATACCATTTACCTATAATAAGGATCATTTTAATATGTCCAATGCTCTAGGAATAATAGCTTGTCTAATAAATTCGTTCACACCCGGTACAAATTTAGGAAGTCTATAAAATAAGGTTTATTCGTTTTTTTTTTTGTAAGTTTAAAATTTAAAAAAACATATTTTAATAATGATTTATTAAATATGGATATAACCAATATGGAATAATCGATCCAGTGGCAATACTCGTTACATCATAATCTCAAACTAGAGGCGGCGATTTCCGTCGCATCACCGCTTGATATATCGGACGCCAAATCGCATGTGACTGATGATTGCGCCATTTGGGACGGATCTTGTTTCAATTGTGAATATTTATGGAGGGATTTAATAAAATTGAACCTCTGTTGCCAAAGGCAGGCAGTTTTATAATTTTATATTCGGAAAATGCCGTTTATTTAAATTGGAGGACTTATGAATATTCTAATTTTCTTGTAGGTATCAGCATAATTTGATTTATAAAAATATATTTGTAGTAATTTTTTAAAATGTTTTTAATTAAAATTTAAATTTTTAACTCCTTTATAAGTTAGTGCCTTATAAACCGTTATTTATAATTGTTAGTCATAAACCCTATTATAAGAAAAATACCAGTGCAAGTATCATTTAAAATATGGGTTTCTGGTATGCCCCATTTATTTAAAGAAAATAAAAAAATTAATATTTAAAAATTAAATGGTTTTTATTTTTTTGAAATATGCCATAATATTTATTATTATTATTTTTCTTATTAGCAGCTGTTAGCAGCAGTTTCCGTGTATTTGCAAAATAAAGTCTGAAGGTCATCTTCGTAAAACCACTAAGTAATTACTGCCTGCTTTTTTCGCTCTTTATTGTGTTTCCAACATCATATGTTATCCAAAGCAATTGCTTGCAGAAAAAAAACTATAAATATAATTTTTTCCTGTGTAATTGACGTAAAGGAGTAAAAAATACGAATTTAAATAATTAAAAAATAATAATTTACCCTTGCAAAAATATCGAAAAATTATTGGCATATTTGCTATTTATGTGTTATTTATTTATGGGCTTCAATATTGCAAAGTGGACGGTTATGTACTAGTTTGAATTTATTATTTTATTTGGTCATAATACTAAAAAAATTATACTTATTTCGTTTTAGCTTTGGCAATCATAAGTAGATAATGGATTACAAAACTAATTTTATCTTATTGATTTAAATCAAATAAATGAATAATGAATATTATATTATTCATAAGCCAATACAGATCCTGAAAATATGATGACAGAAGATAGGATAATAATTTAACCACAAAGTTACGGTTTAGTTTTTAGAAAATAAATTATTTACCGGTGTTAAACACTAGTTACTGTGTAACTAAGCTTAATTGTTTGGCAAATTAAATTCAACTTTTTGTTCTAACAAAGAGTGTTACAAAATAAAGCTAAAGAAATTTAAGGGCATATTCTAGATCAAAATTTATATAATTATAGTTGAGATTTTTGCTCTTACAAAAGGTGTAACAAAATAAAGTTAAGAAAATTTAAGGGCATATTCTAGATCAAAATTTATATAACTATAGATTCAAAAATAAAAAACACACTTTTAAAGCACAATAAACCAAAAAGTAAAAAATGGTTTTTAAAAGAATCTTTAAACAATAATAAACAAAAAATACTAGTTTTATTGTAAAAAAGCGTCGAGGTCGCACAATATACGAACATTATGGCACAATGCGCCACGCTTTTATGCAATACTTAATACTAATATATTAATTTCATTATTGTTTTAAAATTCTTTTAAAAATTATTTTCCACTTTTAGTTTATTGCGCTGTTTTTAAGTTTTTAAACTATAATTATTTTTTAATTTTTAGTTTAACATTACAACGTCTAGCGCCTACCAGAGTATTGATACCGAATCGCTGCAATCAAATGTTTTAATATGCAGAAAGAAGGAAAAATATGGTGAATTTAGGTTAGTTTTTTAACAAAAACTATTTTTATCTAACGCGAACTAACCAGAAGGTCGATTTACATTATTTCAGATTCGTAATCAGCGCCCCAAAAAAACCTCCGTATGCCAGAAATTATCGATTTGGCAACATTCGGGATCAATGCTCAGATAGGCTCTAGACGTAAATTGGTGTATTTCTTTAAGGGTCTAGTACCGCTCAATATAAAAGGGCGCTGTATAGGACACCTGCCTAGCAGTTTATAAAAATTTGGTCTTTAAGATACACCGTGTTACACTTGTCACAGTTACACAGTCATTGAGGTGCTGTTTTTGTTAGAAAAACCTATTAAATTTTATAAAGATAATGATAAATTATTCCTTTAATGTCATAAATAACATTGCCAAATTAAAACCAAATTAGGGAATTTTTTTAAGGTATTAAAATAATTTTATTTTATTTTCTTCAGTTGTAATACTTGTAAAAAATTATTGTTTATAAAACTTTTGCTTCATCTGACATATTAAAAGGTTTATGAATTATATAATTATAACTACCGAATTAAATTGCATAAACAAGATATCTATTTTTTTTGTTAAATAAATATTTACCTAAATAAAAAAACAATTATTATTAAACAAAAAAAAACATTTATTTTTGAGTTAACAACCATTTTCTAAAGTAATTATTGGCAATAGGGAAAAAAACATTTCTTATTACTTTCCTATTATGTTTAAATAAGTAGTTTTAACATTATACAGTAAGAATATTAAAACTCCTTCCCCCATACCCTTTTTCTTTTAAATGGGACAAGATATTGAGATTATGTAAAATTTGGGTAAAAACGTGCCACTTAAACTACTTTTTGGCATAAAAATGACTCTGGTCACGTGGCCTAGTGTCAAGGGAGCACTAGCAACTTTTTATTTAATGGAAAAGAGAGCACGTAGCACCTTGTTTTAAAGACCTTTTGATTTTCTATACGTTGCTGTTTCATTTTTAAAATTCGACTCATTTGTTCTAGAGTTGCAAGCGTTTGAAATTTAGCTTCAATTTGTACACACAGTGCGGCTTTAAAAGTTCTCTTCCCCATAACTTTTGAATAGAATAAGATGACGAAGTCGAATAAAATTTAGGTAAAAGGGTAATACTTTACCTACTCTTTGGCATGAAAATATTTTCTGTCCGTGGCCTACCGTCAAGGGGACACTAGCAACTTTTTTCCAAATGAAGAGGGTATTATGTAGCACCTCATTTAAAAGGCCCTCTATTAATATAACACACAAAATTTACTCGACCTTGATATCTTGTCCCATTAAAAAGATAAGGGGGATTTTAATATCTTTACTGTATGTTCTTGATTTTTTTATTTATCTTAACGATCCCATATACATAATAACATAACACATAAGCGATGTAAGGAAAAAAGACAATCTACCGTGAATACCTGCATGTAAACATTTCTGATTGGATTAGTCATGTACAACGTACATCCTGTTTTGTTGCTTTACTCACCGATACCTGTTTGCTTAACCAGAATAATCCAGTTATTGCATACTTAACCAGCACTATTAGTCACCCATATTTACATGCCTGTATTCGCATTAGACTGTCTTTTTTCCACGCATTTCTATTTCCACGCACGCAATATATTTTTTCTTTAAATATTAAATATAAACAAAAAACAGGTATTATTAAGTCTAAGGGTGTCCCATTTTGGTTGTCCCTTATGGGAAACTTGGAAACCATAAGAGATATTAAAATCCGATACCCCATCCTCGAGCTCTTTTTGGAGAAAACATTTATGGTAAAAACAGATCATCGCTATCGCGAAGCGTTTCAGAGATACAGGGTGATTCTCGATTTTTTCACTTTTTGAAAAGGTCCTGTAGCTTTGTTGTTATTACAGATACGAGAAAACTAATTGCACATTATAAAGACACTTTTTTCCGTAGAATCCAGTGGCGTAGCCAAAAAATTTTTTGAGCTGTCATTTTTGACATATGACCCAAACATGTTTTTTTATTAGGGACACCCTATAAATGATTAGGTAATTAAATTGCTTGTTTTTTCTGATTAAAATAATATATCATAGTAGGTGGTTTAATAAATTTTTTACGTCAAATATTGGAAAAATTATGATTTTAAAGACGCATTGCGGCTTCTATCTGTTTTTAAATTGTTTTATATTTTTGTTTTAAAAGCAATCTGTCATCCCTTAGCTCAGGAGACATTTCCGTAGAAAAAAACAAAAAATTAGTTTACAACAACAATAATAAACAAGTTATATTAATTAAACTTAAAAATTTATCAAGTTTTTTTTAATTTTTGATTTTTTATTTTTTTTTATTTTTATAAATTCTCCATGTCAACTTTACCAATAGAGCAAAAAAAAACAAAAAAAAATTAAAGTCCAAAAAAAAATCGAAAAATTTTTGACACACCCTGTATAACTTTGATTTTTATTTTTTTATACAACATTATCATACTAATACAGTACCAAAATTTTTTGCTTCAAATTCATAAATAAGGACGCTATGAATTTTTAAATTTAAACATAAAAATAATTATTTTTAATTTTTGGGACACACTGTATCATTTATATATATATATAATAATATTCTTCCTTATCATATATATTATCCACCATAATTTCATCCTTATATATTCATAAATAAAATTGTAGGAAATTTTTAAAGTTAAAAATAAAAAAAATCATTTTAATTTTTGAGACACCCTGTATCATTTTTTTATGTATAATAATATTTCTCACCATCACATTTATCAAATACCAAAATTTCATCCCTTTATTTTCATAAATAAAATTGTAGGAAATTTTTAAATTTTAAAATAAAAAAAATTATTTTAATTTTTGAGACACCGTGTATCATTTTATTATGCGTATTAATAATCTTCTACATCATATATATTATTTACCAAAATTTCATACTTATATATTTATAAATAAAGTGGTAGGAAATTTTTAAATTTTAAAATAAAAAAATGCGTCTTTAAAATCATAATTTTTCCAATATTTGACGTAAAAATTTATTAAACCACCTACTATGATATATTATTTTAATCAGAAAAAAACAAGCAATTTAATTACCTAATCATTTATAGGGTTGTCCCTAATAAAAAAAACATGTTTGGGTCATATGTCAAAAATGACAGCTCAAAAAAATTTTTGGCTACGCCACTGGATTCTACGGAAAAAAGTGTCTTTATAATGTGCAATTAGTTTTCTCGTATCTGTAATAACAACAAAGCTACAGGGCCTTTTCAAAAAGTGAAAAAATCGAGAATCACCCTGTATCTCTGAAACGCTTCGCGATAGCGATGATCTGTTTTTACCATAAATGTTTTCTCCAAAAGAGCTCGAGGATGGGGTATCAGATTTTTAATATCTCTTATGGTTTCCAAGTTTCCCATAAGGGACAACCAAAATGGGACACCCTGTACAGAAAATATATAAGTAAGAATAAACATAATTTGTTTAATTTGCAAGCACAGCATGTGAGGTGCTTTTCCCTTATAATTTTTTTTTTTTGTTACCATTTAGCATTAAAAGCTACAAAACTATTTAATTCTGTAAGATTAGAGAAGTTTTTGTCAAAATTTGTTGTCAAAAAAAATATATTTTTTTATTATTATTACTTTTTTGGGAATAAAGACATTGTTAAGCTTTATTTTAATACTTAATTTTTTATTCTTTTTATTTAAAGCAAAGTCTACTAGATTATTTACCACATTATAATATTAGAGTTAATATTAGTGTAAATATAAATGCTGAAATGTAATACTTGGGGTACTTGGGGATGAGTCAAATCCCCCAATTACCCAATTTAACCTACGCCCACGTAACTTAATAGTATTTAGGTATAGTTAAGCATTGCTGTTACATTTACGCAATTTGTAGCCATAACTTTAAAGTAGGTTTAAATTTTTACTTTTAAATAAAGGATATTGAAAGTTTTTTTTTAATTTAAAATAATTATAAAAATATATCAAAAGTTTTGCAGTTTAGGTATAACATTTAATCAATAACCAGTAAATATTTTTATAAGGTAAGTTTTTTTAATGTTTTTTAGCACTATATTATATAAATTATGCCAAAAATAACACTTAAGATAAAGAGATATACAGAGGTATATCTCTTTCTTACGATCCAAGAACTAGGGTCAAAGTAGCAAGTAGTAATCAGGTTACCCGTGTTGTGGCCAACTAAAAGAAATTTGTCTGCAACGACCCTTTAACCACCTAGATCCCATTCACATCGTCCCAAAATGGCAGTTCGAGTAAGGGTTCAAGATAGGCTTAACTTTTGGGCTCAAGTTACGAGATAGATCCGACAGTAATAATTTTAATGGACACGAGTTTATAGGTAAGATAGAATTTAATTTTTATTTCACAAAAAAATACTTTTTACATTATATGTATAAAGTGATAAAACAAATATATACAGGGTGTCTATCAAATAAATGGTAAGCAAAAAAAAACAAAAGTTAACTTTGCCAAAATATTTGATTTTACCCAAACACTTTATTTAAAAGTAGATAATAATGAAAAGAGGGTGTCAAAATAAAAAGTATTTTGATAATTTTTAATCTATTCTAAGAAAACTCGGTATTGCTTTCAAAAATTTGCTGTTTAAGTAAAGTATTTAGCTGAATAACGAATACCAAACACAAAGATCTATTTGAATACTAGTCGAATACCTGCTTAATGTATTCTGAATATGATTTAGAATACCGAGTATTCGAGTACTGCCCAACTCTGCACCTAGATCATTTTATTTTGTGTTAAACGTTTCAAGTAATTTGCCTTTAAGCTATTTAATGTTACTAAAAATACTTTTATTTTAGGATATTAACTGTATCCCTCACATTAAAAAATGTGGTTTAACGCGCATTTTTAACAGCATTAAACTTGTTATTTTTTTTACCAATGTACACTATTAAATATTATTAAATAATAAAAGCTTACTAAATTAGCTTTGGTCCCAATAGATAAATTTTATTCCATTAAAAATACATGGTAAAATACACTTTTTTATTTGTAGGATTGGCCTCTCTGACTCTTACCGCTTAAATCCTTACCTTATATGTATACAGGGAAATTTTTTAAACGTTCAGTACAGAAATCCTAAAATCCTCTGCAGCTTTAAAGATAGTTATATAGAAAAATAATTTCGGATTTAAACACTTGGCTTAAATTTTTTTTTTATTATTTTAATACGGTTTAAATATTTAAAAATAATTTTTACCAAAAATGTTTTTTTGCTCGATATTATGCTACTACCTAACTGGCACCTTTAAAGTCAAAAGCAAAATTGGATATTATATTTTTAAAAAAGCCTTTAATTTTATATTTATTTTATATAAACTTCTTTTACAAGTTTGTTTTCTATATTATGATAAAACAGCATAATATTATAAATGAAAAACACACGGGAAAAACGACGAAAGTACAAAAATGTGAAATGTTCAAAAGACTGTTTTTAAACAATAATTATTAAACTGTATTAAAGTTACAGCATGTACTTAGCCATTAGAAAAAATATTTAGTAGGTATTTATTATGGTATTATTTTATTGTACACATATATTTCAAAGCTAATTTACCTAAGTTAAGTTATTGATAAAAACACAACTTATTATGTTCGGGAAAAATGATAAACGTCCAATTTTTAAAAGATTTTATAAACTTTTATTTTTTTTCTTATTTTTGAAGCACGAAAACGTAACCTAATAACTATTATTTAAAAGTGATATTGGTAATAGCAATAATTTTTGAAAAACCCAAAGTTTTACAAACATTTTTAATATGCTTTTAGTTTTTGCAACATCCACTATTCTTTTTCAGTTTTAACGTCTTGTTTGCCGTTTTTTTTATACAATGCAAAATTCCTAAACGCTACCGCGTGAAATTAAAAACTTTAAAAAAATGCAAAATTTGCAAATGTTAATAATTAATTAATTGGCTCTCATCGTTCTTTTAAGTAACATACGAATTTTAATGAGTTTACGATATTTTTATAGGCTTTGTTTGGACATAAATCTTATCAATGTTGTCGTTTCTTTAAGTAATAAAACATGCGTTAACCTAAAAGATATAAAAAAACTCTTAAAAAGGACTTATTGTTTTTCCCGTGTGGTCTTTAAATGCAAAACACGTTTCAATACAGGAAAAGTCTTTTAATTCATTTTAATGTAAATTGGGTAAAAAGCAATTATAAACTCTATTCTATTTTTCTGTTATTGTGTAGCATTTTCAGCAGTTTATACAGTGCATTCTAGTTAGAAAGAGCCACCATTACAATTTCCGTATTTGTACACTTATAAAAAAATCTTAAAACACGTCAATTTTTATTTTCAGGGAAACATATTTTTGTGTCAGAAGTTAGTTGTTCAGGGTTATCCCCTCCCCTCACCAACACAAACGTCAAATGTTTAAATGGGAAAGGGGGTCAAGTGGTACATCATTTTAAAGCTCCTGACCAGTACTTCATAATCCTACAATATGTTCACCTACTACAAAATGGCGGAACTTTAATTATTATCCAAATACCTGATTGGGATGGCCGTATTTCCAAAACTAATAAAGTTAGATGTACCTAATATGGTATTTACTTAAAAAATTTTAAACATATTTTTAATGGTAATACTAGTGATAATATACAGGGTAGGATAAAAAGTGTATATTTTTTTAATGATGCACCCTGTATATAAAATTACCAATAAAAAGATCTTTAAAAGAGCCTTAGGAAAATACCACATTAAGTACATCTAACTTTATTAGTTTCGAAATATCCATCCAAATTAGGTATTTAGGTAATTTTTAAGCCATTTTGTAGTATTGGTCAAGATATTGGACATTATATTCTAGAGGGCTATAAAGTAACTTCCGTCAGGAACTATAAAATAATGTACCACTTGACCCCCTTTCCCATTTAAACTTTTTGACGTTTGTGTTGGTGGGGTAGGGGATAACCTTAAATAAGTAAATTTTGACACAAAAATGTGTCCCCCTAAAAATAAAAATTACATTAGGATTTTTAATAAGTATACAAATAACCAAATTATGGAAGGTGGCTCGTGTTAATTGGAATGCACTGCATATTTGTTTATTTAGAGAAAAATGCAAAAAAATAATAGAGGTCTCCTTCTGTTTTTTGCTAACTTTATGAGGTTTGTCGACAAATTAATTAATTATCTATGGCGACAGTCTTTAAATAAGGTGTGCAATAGTGTATACCTTATTTAATTATAAAATAATTATAATGTACTTTTTCGAAAACCGTGTATAACTTTTTATTTAGGCCAAGAATTGGTGTTCTTAACTAACCTGGCAGCATTTGTTTAAAGTCTTGGTAAATTAAAAATGTATGTTAACGGGGTGGGTTTTTGTCTATCACAGTCACGGAAATTAAAAGGTTTTATCAAAATTAATTTATAACCTATATCTATAAACAGTTAGGGCATTTGTCTTTATATTTTTTTAAGTAGTATAGGGAACAAATAGCACGCACAAACACAGATGGATGCTGCTTTGGAAGCCTATTTAAAGTAGTATTCGAAAGACCAAAGATAACCTTGGCGTGTCGAGTGCTTGAATTTTTTAGTAGAATATTAACAGTCGGGACAGGAAAGTCAGGAACTGACCCCACAGTTGTTTTTTCGCTATAACTTTTTAGATTTTAAAAATATTTTAATATCGTTTCATGACTTTTATACATGATCCCCTAAAAGTATAGTCATGTTAAAAATAAAAGATTTTTGCAAATAGTGCCGTCTTGAACAACGTTTTTAGGATGGGTTGCATGGCAAGTATGGCTCTTTAATAAAGTGTTTTCAGCTAACAACGTTTGTAATATAACCAACGGATTACTAAAAAGAAGCTTGCAGTAGTTAATACTATTAAAAAAATCACAAGAAGCCTGCCCAAAAAAAACACACATTTGGAACTGGGTAGTTTGTTTTTGGGGAAAATAAGACCTTAGCAAGGTATTTTTCAAAAAAATATAAACTTGTGTTGTCCAGCTTTATGATATAAAAAAGAAGAACAATACACTAGAAATTATTCTATACTACGTATAAGTCAGCTAAAACCGAAAATAATACCTTTGATAAATGTGTTGGGGCATACATTTGCCCCGCGAAATTTGGAAATGCTCGATGATTATTTTATATTAATTAATATACAGTGCTTGTCTAAAGTCAAGACCTCCTTCTAACTTTTAAATTGTTTGGTATTTTTTCATGAATATTTGAGAATTATGGTAAAAGAACATAAACCAAATTTTAAACAAAAAATGACGGATATTAATGCCAAACTGACAGCTGGTCGCCATGTTGAAAAGGACAATTAAATAGAAAAGGGGGTCTTGTGGCACATCATTTTAAAGCTCCTGACAATTTCTTCATAAACCCAGAACATAAAGTGAATATCTTTACCTCTGAAAAAATGGCGATACTTTGAAAATTACCTGAATACCTGATTTAGATGGCCATATCCCCAAAACTAATAAAGGTAGATATTCCTAATGTAGTATTTTCTTAAAGGTCTTTAGATCTTTTAAATGGTAATATAGTATAAAGGGTGCGTCATTAAAAAAAATCTATACTTTTTGTCCCACCTTGTATAGTGTCACCAATATTACCATTAAATAAATTTCTAACCGAGCTTTAACAAAATACCACATTAAATGTATCAGACTTTTTTAGATTTGAAAATGCGGCCATCTAAATGAGGTATTTAAGTAATTTTCAAAGTACCGCTATTTTGTAGTAGGTAAAGGTATTGATTTTATATTTTGAAGTTATAAAGTACTCGTCAGGAGCTTTAAAATAATGTGCTGCAAAATCCCCGTTTCCATTTAATTTTATCTTTTAAAACGGCGCCCAGCTGTCAATTTAACATTTATATCTGTCATTACCCATCTAAAATTTGGTTTATGTTGGCTTACTAAAGTCCTTAAACTTTTATGCAAAAATACGAAACAACTCACAAGTTAAAAAGGGGCCCTAAATTAAGACAAGCACTGTATGTATATATTTACATTTCTTACTAACCAGTAGTGGGCACTTAATGATGTTAAAAGCAAATTGAGACGAATAAAACATCTTAAAAATTAACCATGCCGATGGAATATAAAAAGTCTATTAAACAAAATTATTGCAAAATTACCATATTTAAGCATTAAACATGAACTTTTCTTTATTGTTTAAAAAAACGTTTCAACTATTTTTTAAAAATTCTGAGGTTTAACGCTGATACCTTACACTAAAGTGAAAAGAATGCTGGGGTCAGTCGCTGCCCCCTTGTCCCAGGTTCTCCGGGTACACAAATTTACCCCAGGTGCGACTGTCAAAAAAATCTCTTAAGATAAAAAAACTTTAACAAATATACCAAGGCCGTTTTATATGACTTTCTATTTATTTTTTTACACTACTTCTGAAAAAATGTAAAAATCAATACCTTAACATTTTATGGATATAAGAAATTAATTTAAATAAGAATCACGACTATGAGGGCGAAAAAGGGCAAATTTTTACCCACCTTTTTTAGCATAAACTACTCTTTACTCTTTTTAATATCACTTACTTTCAATTATATTTTTTTAGATTTATTCGTAAAAAAATATTACCCAATCAGTTTTAAGTTATCAGTTCTCCGCATGTTTAGGCATATTTCATAAATAATATGAAAAACGTTCCAGTCAATTACATCAAAATAACCCACAAAACCTTATAAGTAGGCTTTCAGAAACTCGCCATAGAAAACTTTTAAAAGATTACGGAACTTTATTTAAAAGCGCTGCACTTAGGTAGTTCAGGTGAAAATTAAAATTCAATAAAACTTTTCTACAGCTCCGGAAGTTTTTAAACTTAGATAAGATGCCTTCTTTAATATACTCTTCTTTCCTAAGAAAGCCCATTTAAATTCATAAGTGGTTCTTAAAGTGTTTTCAAAATATGATATAGAACAACTTAAAGCTTATCCGAATCTTGCTTTGCGTCGTTCGTCCAACTGCTTTTAAGTGCGGGAAAGTATCATTTGCGCACTTGTTAGAAAAATAACTATTTTACCATACCACCATGCCGTGAGAGTAAACAAAACATTCTGTACAGTGTATCCCATTTTTAACACTTTTAGCGGGTATCTTCGTAATTATTGCTATTAATAATAAATATGGGCGTAATTTGCTTTCTCTTCTCGTTAAAAATAGATAATATTACAATCGAAAAATGTACGCTTTTTAAGAGATACAAAAAGAAAAACTGAGAGATAATGTACTTTAAAATGACACATTATTTTCTTGGATAATAGAGATACAAAAAGTTCTTTTTACAAAATGTATTTAATAATAATTGCTAAGGAAGGTGCCGTGTTTAGAAAAAGTATAAGGTGTCAGATAAAAAAATTTTCTTACCAAATCTCACTTTCTTGTATGAATCACCCTGCTTATTTAAATCTCAAAATATTGAAAACTTGGTTACAAAAACGGTAGTATTTTGCATAATATAAATTAATTAATTATGTCTCAAAACCCGCCAAGAGGAAGATGTCAAGAGTGCATTTTAACATTACGCCTTATATACGTTATATAAATGAAATGAAAATACCTAATAAGTATTTATGGAAATTTACTCAGTACACTAATAAAGTTTAAGCAACTATGATTTTATTGAAATTTGGTATACGGGGTTTTATTGGAGTGCTAATCACAAATTTAAACATTTTTTTTTTTTGGCAAAAACTTTTCGTTTTTGAGATATTTATCATCAAAGTTAACATTTACGCTAATTTTATTTTTACTATTACTTGCTTTTGCACACAATTCATTAGTTAAAGCTAAAGTGACACAAAATATTTGTTTTTTACTTTTTAACACCCCGTTTTTCTACGTATTTTACATTATTTTTGCATTAAATTGCATAGGCTTACTTATAATTATTTCAATCTTCTTGTGCCATAAGGCACTCTGTGTGTGTAGGGCATTATTAAAGTAAACCTTTACAATTTAACTAAAAACGGTATAAAATAAATAAGAAAACGGGATTTTAAGGGGTAAAAATAAAATAATATGTGCTACTTTAGCTTAAAATTAAAAATTGTGTGCATAAAGAAGGGCAAATAGAGTAAAAATAAAATAAGTTTAAATTTTAATTTTGATAATTCATATGTCAAGAACAAAACGTTTCGCCCAAATTTTTTTAAGTTTGTTATCAACGCTCCAAATAACCCCGTATACCAAATTTCATTAAAATCAGAGTTGCTGCAACTTTCTAGAAGATTACCGTATTTATTTATTTATTAAAAACCACGGTTGGGCATTGGAACATTTGCGATTATTTTTGGCATTTCCTTTAATCTAAAAGTTTTATATCGTTTTAATGGTCCCAATGTTTTAACATTTACTTTCTTTGCCAACTAGAGTGCTATTCTTTCTAGACATGATCAGTTTCACGTCTATCAGGTAAGTGATTTAAAATAATAATAAACCTTCAGAATAAAGTTAGCAACATAAGTTTCAAAAGAGTGATAATTGTCAATTTAATCACTTGATCAAGTCTCGAAAGAATAGGCTTTATGTTTCCTAATAATTACCTCTTAATAATTTTAGAGAGCGTGTCTAAAGTGACGACCTCCCACCTACTAATTTTGTGAATTGTTTGTATTTTTTTTATGAAATTGTTGTGAACGGGTTTATAAAGTATGCGGATGACATAGTGATTGTATGTCTGGGCAAATACATTACTACGGTCAGAAAGCAAATGCAACAGGCTTTGAATGTTGAAGCTACTTGGAGGAAAGAGGTTGGCTTAAAAATCAGTCAAACCATATCCAGAATAGTGCCATTTACAAAAAAAAATGGAGGGTTTGGGAACCTTCAAGGCACTGGAATATTAATGAAGGGGAACGTTAAGTATTTGGGGGTTACACTGGATCCAAAACTTACCTGAAACCGTCATAGGGACAAAGTAATTAAAAGTGCGGAAACAGCATTGATACTGCCCCAGAGGACCTATGAAAAAACGTAAGGAGAAATGGTTTCCCGGGTATTCAATACTGTAGTGGAACCAGCCCTAACATATGCATCCATCGTCTAACCAGAGCTAACCGGAACAGACTTCTTTATGACCTCACAAAACGTAACCAGTAGACCCTTTAAGGTGACACTACTTCAAACAGGAAACTGGACAAACGAAAATTTTAGGCTCTCCCTCGAAGGTCAAACCTGATAAACGGACGGGTCCAAAACCAAAAAGGGTCAGGAGTATGTGTCTACAGTGAGATAGAAAACATTTGTTTGACTTTTTTACTGCGAAACCGCGCCTTTGTATTTCAAGCAAAAATCTCTTTACAATGTTGCTTATATTAACAATAAAAAACCCCGCACAAATTGTAAAATCAAAATTCTTACGGACAGTCAAGCAGGCCTTGATGCATTAATCAGTCCCAAGGCATTGTCTAGGTGGGGCTATACCAGCCCTTGGAGTACCAGAGAGCATCTTTCGAAGTCCGGTACAAAACTGGGTAAAGGACCAGCAAAGACTGCATTGGGACAGGCAACGTCATTTCTGAACATATGCATTGAAATTTATTAAGTATTAATAATTACAGAGATATTCGCTAAAAGTATCGGAAATAAGACCCTGGATGATATATTAGTTTCACGGTTTAGTGGTATAGGAAATAAATTAATAAACTATTTACTTTTATTGACACTTTTTGCTCAAACAAAAACATACTTTTTGTGACAATAATAACTTTTATAAACATTTTTGTTTTATGAAATAACTATAATAATAATAATAATTAATATAAAATAAAGTTTTGGTAAATAAAACACAATGTGTGTATTAACCATGAAACACGTTGCCTTTTGTTGTTTTGTTGTTGACACATTTAAATTAAATTTGTTTAGTCATTGTTAATTTAACTTTGGAATATATTTTGTGCATGACAAATAACTGGTTGTAAAAATATATTATATTTAATTTAATATACAAAATATGTTAAATCAATACAAAAAAACTAATTATAATTTAAATAAATACGCAAATTATATAAAGTATAGTAGTAGTATTCTTAAATGTAATAATAATTATAAAATGTACCGATTGATCATGTACAACTTTTAATTATAGGTTATTTACAAATCCCGTAAATAAAAACCTAGTATTTTATGCTACATTAGTAACTTTTTTGTTAGGTTAAATTTTTAGGACAGAACCCAGGAAAAGCTTACCCAGGCTATTTACTGAACAAATGTTTAACAAAATTAGGTTTAGAAAAAAATATAAAAATTAAAGATTACTTTAAATGTAGTAGGAGTTTTTCTCATCTAGTAAGCCGGTACGGGCTACCCCAAGTGCTACCTGTTATAAATTAAATTAGTATATTTAGCAATTGAACATAAAACAAAATACAGTTATTCCATCACTATTTGCCGACAACTTACTGATTTATGCGAGTTCGTTCTCGGCAATAGTGGCCAAGTCTCATTTAGAGAATTACCTCCACACTCTTCTCCCTCACCGTAAAAAATTGAAAATTTAATATAACCAAGCTAAATGGAAATGTCTTATTGCAGCCAGATAATTTATTAACAACTATTTATGAATCAATTATAGAAAAAACAATTTCACCAGAAAACCACTTAAAGTACTTAGTAGTTATACTAGACAAGCGATTAAAATTCATTGCACAAGTAAACCACTTACTTAAGAACGTATTCGCAGCACAACAAGCTCTTTATTCCATTATGTCCCCAAATTTCCCACTATTTCCAGCTAATAAACTTATTGCCTACAAACAAATTCTCAAACCCCTCCTTCTCTATGCTTTTTCTGCCTGGTCCAGACTGTCCTGTGTCAGACACACACCTTTTCCAACTACAACGTTTTCACAATAAAGTGCTTCGTGCAGTCACTGGTGCTGGCAGATATGCTAGAATTGCTGACATGTACGAAGTAACTAACACCTTAACTATACTCAAATACATCCTCAATACTTCAGACAAGTTCTTTCGCAACAAACCCCAACAAAGCTCTCTTATTGCATCCCTGGCAAGGACTAGAGGCATTGACAACCCGATCCATAAACTCCTCTACAACCGACTACCCCTCTACGAGCAGCATTTTCCATACTTACCCTAAGTCCGTTGTTGCCAAATTAACCCATAATGTATTAACCTAACCAATGCCTACTAAATAACCGATTATAAACATCAGTAAACCACCTAATACAACATACATTTTACAAAACACACAAATGTTTAAAGGTCTTGTAAAGCTTATGCGAAACAAGACACATAAATTAAGGTTAAGCAAATTCGCGCGGATCTACGAAAAATCGACGCGGACAATTAGTCGCGCGGACAATCGACGCGGCAATTCGTCGCAGCAATAATTCCACGCGGCTAAATACGACGCATTTAGAATTCCGCGCAGACACAATTAATCGCAAAAATTGGCAAATAAAATAAAACCATATATTTGTAAAATAATTTAATAATTTTTATATTTTGGTTAAAATCGGTCGTTTTATCCGTGACTTTAATAGACACGGATATAGCCTTATCTAACCTACAACAAATTTTTATTTTACTTTTTTAAGGAATAAAAAAAAAAGAGTTAACTAACCATGACCCTACCAATTTAACAGTTTTACATGACCACCTGTAGCGCTTCAAACCAATGAAAAAAGTTAATTCTGGTTAGTTCTGATTACACGTGATTATGCTTTTTAGTGTCGTCTCACTCCACGGATATCCGTGTGTCCGGATTACCCTATAAATTACCCTGCATATCCTGGGGTAAAAATACTCCTGGGATTCCATCTGCTTTTCTTCTCGTGATCCTTTTGAAATTTGCAGTCAACTAACTTAATTAATTCAATTGGGCATTAAAACCTATATTCCACACACCATCAAGAACCCCAAACAATCGAATAACAAACCCTGGTTTTCCAAATCTTGAGATAAAGCTAGAATTTGAAAAGTTCAGGCTCACAAAAAAGTTTCTGCAGGATCCTAGTCCAGAAAACCGACAGGCCAGATTTGAAGAAAGAAACTACTACAATCAAACAATTTCTGAAACTAAAGACTCCTTTGACAATCGTATTTAAAACAAAGTTCTTTCTTGCTTAAATGGCAGCAAATCTTTCTAGTATACAATGGAAACCACACAAGGAGGACACAGGATAAGTGTTACAAGAGGACAAATGGATAAAACATTTTTGAATTTTAAGAGAAAAAACTGGTCGCATCGTCCAAAACTAATAAATGCAAAGTTTTATTTCAATTGATATTATACAGGACCAATTATAATTAAAAATATAAAAAATGACCAGAGTAAACTGCTTTTATTTCCTAAATTATTGGAAAAAATTATCAGGTTTGCAGTCTGTTAATGAATTAAAATATTTTTTTTCTTAAATACCTTTGCCATTGCTTAAGAGCTTTCTTAGAAGAAATATAACAAAATTTTAAAAGAAAATGTAACACAAAATTTAACGTTAGAGCCTTAAAGTATAAAAAAAGGTTTTTGGGATTTTTTTTTTTACAATACACATTAAAATTTACATTCTGGGCAAGAAAACAAAATTTAAAAGAAATTTAAAGTTTTTTTAGGGATTTTGTTTACAAATTTGCTTTCTTGTGCCGGGTAAAAACAATTTTTTAACTTTAGTGCTCTTACTTTCAATTTTGACGTTAAATTTTAATTCTCTACAATATTTACCAATACAATTTTGGTATATTTAAAAAAATAAAAGTACATTACTCTTCGGAATTGTTCATATTTTTAGTTATTACTTGCCCTGTATGAAAGAAATTAGAGTAAAATTTTGTATTTATCAGTTTTGGACCATGTGAACAGGTTTCCCAAGGTGTTGTCTTAAAATTCAAACATTTTTTGTTCATTTTGCCTTTTGGAACGTCTATCTTAGAAATCTCTGTAATAATGTACAGGGTGGCTCGAATTCGACGCTCATCATTGGGATTTCGGAAACCGTAAGAGATGCAGGATCGGTTAAATGGAGGCAAAGTTGCGCAATTTGATGCTCAATAAAATGCCGTTTTGCGTTTTAAAAAATTCCGAGTACTTCCGAAGATATTCGAAAAAAACCGGAATTTTCAATTTTGGTTTCTATTGTTTCCTGGCTATATTTGTTAAGATAACTCAAAATGAAAAACACGTTTTCATGGCCACTTTTTCTGCTCTATAATTCAGTGTGATTAAATATTGAATCTGACGTTTCGGCTTCTGGCGACCATCATCAACTTAATTTTTTTAAATACGGACCTGATATTTTTCAATTTAATTAAATCCTTTCATCACTCTTAAAACACTATATATCGCCACTTTGATATTTGCCGACGTTTCGTACAGAAAATTCCATCACCAGAATATTACATATTTATTTTACCATAATACGGCCCTGAACTACATTTTTAGGTAAGAAGGTAAAAAAAAGAATAAACTTATTACATATTCGTAATCTTTTTATTGCAACTCATTGATATCTAACAGCGGAAATTACTTTATTAACCGAAAATTTCATGAATATTAGACATAAGATACAAAAAGGTAGACAACAAATCAGCTTACATAAACAATTTGTAATACTATCTTGATGCCCATATTAAAAATAAACATAATTTAATCACTATTATAGGTGTTCAAAGAGATAACCTTCCGCCTCAATGCATTTTCTTGCTTTGCTTTGTATTTTTAATACAGCTCGATTAATTGTTCTCGCAGGAATGGCAGCAACTTCCCTTATCAAATTTTGTCGTAGTACTTAAAGATCGTGAGGTGCATTTTTAAATAAACGGTTCTTAAGATATCCCCAAAGGAAATAATCTAGGGGACTAAGATCTGGGCTCCTAGCGGGCCATCTTGCAAAACCATTTATTAGGAAATATATGGTAAAGGAATTGAGCTACTTCCCTTCCATTGTGGGCAGGAGCTCCGTCTTGCTGCCACCATATTTCTTGAAATACTGCCAAAGGTTGATTATCTAGGGCGTCTAAGACATCATTCCTAATCAAATTTAGATATCGTTCGGAAGTTAAGGTCCCTTCGTAAACGAAAGGTCCAATAATTTTGTTCCTCCACATACCAATCCATACATTAAATGAAGTTCTCCTTGAATTCGTACCTGCTGGTTAGTTTCTGTTAATAAAGTAATTTCCGCTGTTAGATATCAATGAGTTGCAATAAAACATTATGAATATGTAATAAGTTTATTCTTTTTTTACCTTTTTACCTAAAAATGTAGTTCAGGGCCGTATTATGGTTAAATAAATATGCAATATTCTGGTGATGGAATTATCTGTACGAAACGTCAGCAAATATCAAAGTGGCGATATATAGTGTTTTAAGAGTGATGAAAGGATTTAATTAAATTGAAAAAATATCAGGTCCGTATTTAAAAAAATTAAGTTGATGATGGTCGCCAGAAGCCGAAACGTCAGATTCAATATTTAATCACACTGAATTATAGAGCAGAAAAAGTGGCCATGAAAACGTGTTTTTCATTTTGAGTTATCTTAACAAATATAGCCAGGAAACAATAGAAACCAAAATTGAAAATTCCGGTTTTTTTCGAATATCTTCGGAAGTACTCGGAATTTTTAAAACGCAAAACGGCATTTTATTGAGCATCAAATTGCGCAACTTTGCCTTCATTTAACCGATCCTGTATCTCTTACGGTTTCCGAAATCCCAATGATGAGCGCGGCTTTCACATCATAAATTTTGCAAGACAAAAGTTAACTTATACGGGCAATAAATCATGTTTGAGCGCATTGCGCAGACATGTCATTGGTGGAAGTGGCGCATTCAGAATCAACGCAAGAACTTTTTGTACACCAAGCGTGTTGATTCTTAACGCGCCTAGGGCAGGATTTATTATTAATAATTTTTTTATTTACCGTTGTTTATATCTTATATTTTGGGTTTCTAATATATTGCATAAAAATAATTTTCAAGTTTGTTTTACTGTTAATCTTTTTAACCCTTAATTGGTCGCGCCGGTGTATTTTGTACACCAATCTTATATATAACATCACGATTTGCCCTAAAAACCGATTTCTTCTCCTACGCTTCCATGTTTCTTAGCAAAAGGATGTTGTTAATATGCTGTGGCGGTGTTAGTTGAAAATAGTATTATGTTGTAACAATAACGATATTTATTTGTAAACCGTGCTTTAAATACATCGCGTGACTAGTATTAATGTAAGTATTATCTGACACAGTATTTTACTGCTTTTTTCTTTTACTTTTTTTTATTAAATTGAAGTGATTCTTTAAAATGTATTTAAATACATATTTAACTTTGACAAAATACCAGTATAAAGTCCCAAAAAGTTGACCGACGTTGTCTACCAAATAATTTTAATTTGTTTTTATTTTTAATAAATATTTTGTTGGTATAAACTTGAATTATTAATTTTTTTATTAGTGTACTATTATTAATTTTATAAATAACTTTACCTGTAAAGTGTCCTTTTGTTCCTGGCCTTCCAATTGGTCCGCGTTGTCGCTTGTAGAAATGTCGCTTGCTAAGTCGCAGGTAACAACTGGAATAGGTATGGGCGCTGCTGGTGGAGGCGCTTCTATGGTTGCAATCTGTCGTTCGCCGTCCCGCGGCGATGTATTGCTGTTGCGGTCCACAGAGGCGCTGGCCTCAACTGCGCTGTGCCCTGTTATAAAATTTTAAAACTAATGTTATAAAACGACTAAAGGTAATTCTAAGAAATGTGAGTAACTGGTTAAAATCTGGTTTAAAAAATCGTTGTTTTTTCTGACATAAAAATTCATCTTTCAAAATTAAGCACTATTTAAAAATCCTAACAGATTTTTATTTGCCAATTTTGTAATGGTTTCTTTGCCCAAATCGTCATTAGAACAAGTGGTCCCAAGTGTGTGTCAAGAATTTTAACATTTTAAAATTTATTTCCTTTACCAAAATATTTTAAATGTATCTTTTGATTACTACCAAATGGTACTTTTATATTATCAGCAAAAAGTTTTGAATAAAAAAACATAATACCTTTTTTATTTTATTTATAAAGCTGGATTTACACTTATCAAACTTCTTGTCAAATATTCGCCCGGATTCCCGTCTTCCGCTAATGTAAAAAGGCAGTATAAATTGTATAAAAGGTTATTGCTTGGCATTTTACAACAAAACCCAATAATACTGAATGTATTAAATAAATGTCATAAAGGAAATTACCAAAAAGCAACATACTTAAAAAAATTAGAGACATATTTTGACTAATTTTTTTTCTTGAATGATATTTAACAAGACTATTTCTTTAATATTTTATAGGCAGGTACGAATAAGTTGGGTTAAGTTATATAACGAACCAGCTTAATAACATAACATAGGCAATGTGAGAAAAAGAGACAGTCTAATGTAAATACCGGCATGTAAACATTTTAGATTGGATGACTCACGTACATCTTTTGTTGTTACTTTACTGGCCGATATTCCATACCTATTAGAAGTAACACGAGAAGTAGCGATTTATTTGAGTAAGGACATAATTATATTTACATGCTATTTTAACAAGGAGTAGCAAAATTAGTTTTTGCTGAATTTCATTATTTGCCGAAAAATCATTTTCGTTATATAGAATCTTTCTGTATAAGTCAATTCTTTCTCAATATATTATTCTAAAAACTATATTTTTTAAAGGATTAAAAAAGTATTTGCTTGGGCTAGAATCTAATGGGAAAAAACATTAAACTTTTTATTAATTATTTAAACTATTTAATAAGCTTATTCCTAATATTAAAATTTCATTTTTATATTAAAAAAAAAAATTGTAATTTTGAACCACTTTGTATACTGCCGTCCAACAGGAAAACACCGTATGTTAATAGGCTTATAATATACATATACAGCGTTTTTCCGAAGGACGGCGGTATAGGAATCTAATGACAATTTTCTTTATTGCTTTTAGCAATTAAAAAAATTAAAAAGTAAATAAAATAAAGCAAAAATTAGTAAGAGCTTTTGTTTTTAAATATTAAAAAAAATACGAGTATAGTTAGGTTAATCAACATTGTTGCTTCTTTACATCAACGACCTTCTCTCGTCCACAACTAATTCCATTCATAGTTTCGCCGATGATAGTACCCTTCACTTCACTTCACTCCACTTTTCAGGTTCCTAAGCCCATCACTAAACCTGATTTGGAAAGCAAACGCAGAGCAGTGCAGATATCTCTTTCGCAGGATCTTAATTTAATATTGGAGTGGAGAGCCAAAAATCTCGTCCATTTTAATGCATCTAAAACACAATCATGTTCCTTGTCGCGAAAAGAGTCACCAAATACTCATCCTCTACTTATGAGCGGCCAAGTTTCACAGAGCAAAGACACCTTCAATCTTGTGGGTGTCACATTTAAAAGTAACCTTAACTGGCATAAACACATTGTATCTATAGCCGCGGCAGCTTCGAAAAAGCTTGAACTTCTCTTTCGAGCCAGAAAGTATTTTTCCCTTTTTAATTTATGCACTTTATATGTGTCCCAAATCCGACCTCCCTTGGAATATTGTTCTCATATCTGGGGCATGGCGTCCCCCACAACCATAAGCATTCTTGATTCCATTCAAAGAAGAGCTATTCGTCTCATTAATAATCCTTCGCTTACAGAAAGGCTTCCCTTTCTTGCCCATCGTCGAGCTGTGGGAGATTTATCGCTTTTTATAGGTACTTGCATGGCTTTTGCTTTGAAGAATTGTCCAGTATAGTTCCTCCACTCACGGTTCCCAAAAGAGAAACTCGTGGTTCCGCGCGTATGCATCCCTATACAGTCCAACTGGACAGGCCCCGAACTTCCCACTTTGTTGGTTCTTTTATCCCTAGAGTTTCTAGAATGTGGAACCTGCTGCCCGCGGAAGTCTTTCCTTCCCCCAAATCTTCCAGTATTTAACTCCCGTGTCAACAAACTCCCTCTTACCTCGCTTAAGACACCCACGGTACGTTAGTATTTAGGCTTTTAGCCTTCGTGGTTTGTCCAAAGATTTCTTTACGGGGTTACGAATATTTTTTAAGTCGGTGCTTTTATTTTAACACTGTATAAAATGCAAAAAATATATATAAATATAATTATTATATCCTTAACACCCTGTATCTTTACAAGATACAGGGTGATAAGGTTTTAAAATCAAAATGCATTTTGTCATAACTTTCCTGCCACTCAAGATATTTTCCCAAAATTTGGTACACTTCTTTTTACCATTATGTTACATTTTTCTTGCTGTAAAAGTATTTTTTTTATTTGCTGTAAGTACGACGCTGCTTTTTATAAAAATCAATATTATTTTTAAAATACTTATTTGTTTTGGTGTTACTGTTTATTAACCATTTTTTTGTACGACGAACAGTTTTTGCTTAAAAAAATAAAAGACATATTGATAAATGGTAAAATCACGGTGTTTTATTTTTAAGTTAGATTCATGACTGTGTAATAGCTTTTTAAAAAATAACCCTGTAAAATAAGAAAAAATACTTTTTTTGCACTAAAACAAACTTTTAAACAGACTTTGCGCCTTTTAGTTATATTTAAAAAATTTAGAGATAAATTTTTTTTTGTTTTATGGGTTCTATCAATCTTTCACTTTAAACTCTTAGCATGTTTAAGAAAGCAGAAGAACTGTAAATACGACAAGGCGAAAAAATATTCAGTGCTATTTCTCCATAAAACGTAAAGATCTTCTTGTTCAATCAATTGAAAGACATTTAGAAGGACAGGGAACACCTAAGAAATTTTTCTTTAAAGCATAGAAATCTTTTGAATGGAAACATAGGGAGAGACAAAAGAATTGCCTAATATTTATCATTGAAAGGAAATGTAGCAAAAATAATGTTCATCTCTTTGTTATATTTTGATACACGGATTTATGAATGCAGTGTTTATACAGGGTGGTCATTTGAAAATAAAACAGAGCTTATTTTAGCTCCTCCAGGTCATATAGAAAAAATAAACTTCTCCTAATTAATTTTACATTAAAACAAAAAAACATATTTTTAAAAGCTTTACTTCCTAAACTACAACGCTTTAGCAGGGGCAAGACTCACCTCCATAGTCCTAAATAGAAAGAGGTTCGGTTGATAGTTATTTTGAAGGTCTCTTGACCCTGATAACAACTGCCAGGTTTAAAGCACCTAATATTTTTACCGTTAATTTGAAAGCTTTTAAGAATTTTGATTTTTATTTGTTTAATGTATAATATTAAATTACCTGTACAAGCAAGCTACTTTAAACTAAGGGGATAAGTCAAGGGTTATACGATATTTAAACGATGTGACTTAGGGTGACATTTTTAAAATCGTTTAACCCTTGACATAGTCCCTTAGGTTAAAGTAGCCTGCTCTTGCAAGTAATTTAATGAAATACATTAAAAAATCAAAATTTTGACAAGCTTTCATCAACTACGAAAATAGTAGCAAAGACTTTAAACTTGGAAGTTGTAATCAGGGTCAAGAGACCTTTACAATAATGTGTGAGTCTCATCCCCGGCTTGATTTCTAAAAACAAAAATTGACGTGTCTAAGTGTTTTTCTTAAATTAGCTGCGGTGCCCAAAATTAGCTGCTTCATCTTTAAATGGCCACCCTGTATAAGCAAGAAATATTTTTTTACATAAGTAATAATTGATTTCATAACAAACAAACTTTATAAAAACAGTATTTTTACGGTAAGTTTTATGATTTTGGTAATTAGACAACCATTCATAAAATTTTACGCTCCCAACACATTTTTAAAAATTAATTGTTACCTAAAGCTTTACTTTAATAATAATATTAACGTTACAGATTAGTGAGTTCTAATATCAGAGCCCAAACCGTTTAAAAATAAAAGAAAACGAAAAACAAGTAGTTTTATTTATTATACCTTATGCCTGACTTATACACACGTGTAACTAACCACTGCGTAAACAGGACTATTAACGACTGGTCTAAAGCAAGGACAAAGGGGGACAGATACGTCATTCTATCAGATGTTTATATGCAGGCGTTTTTTGTCTTATCTCTTCTTGCTTGTGTTCAACTCACAAAAACTCAATTTAACTCATTAAGCCAATTACGTTGAGCTTCCAGCAATCCAGGTTCGTATAGAAACTCCTCCGTTTTGTTTTTTTGGGAAACTTGTTAATAAACTGCCAATGAAACTATGCAGGCTTCCTCAGACAATTCTATTAAACAAGTGATACAATGACTGCAACTAACACTAGAACGTCTTACAATACACTGTATTGAAGTGTAAACGTACATAACAAAGTAACAAAGGTAAGAAAATATAATTAAAAAGCTAAAGGTCAGTGGTCTTTACATGTTTAAACTTTAAAACTTTAAAATTATATTTTTGTTCTCTCGTAATGCGTGTCATGTATTTGGCTAGTATAAAATAAAGCCCTACAAAGGACATGTAAAAGAATACTTACAATTATTATTAATATTATTACTTTAAAAGTTTTTATTAATTTTGTCAACAAAAACAAAAATTGGTTCAGGCTTTGAGCGAAATCATGAAAGAAAATAACTTTATTTTTCCAGATATTTTCGTTGATTTTTCCAGCCCATTTAATCCGTTTAAAAACACAAGTCCCGATAGACAAACCTCAGATGCTTTCAAACTAGTTTTCTCAAGTCCCTCAGGCGATGAGACCAAGAATTGCGAGCAAAGGGTTAATATATTGCAGAAAGTTCGACATTGGTTCTGATACACATGACTAAAAAGCAAGTTGGTTTATTTCGTGAAACTAAAATTAGTAAAAAATCAAATATCAGTTGGAATATTATTATTAATATTGTCAAAACTTGTATAAAGACTTTTAAATTTTTGAGTCAAAGATGTGTGATTTTTATTATTGTTACAAAACCCAAGAACTTTTTTCTTGTGGAAAAATCAAGTGAAAATATTCCTCTTTGCATATCTCCTAAACGTCTTAGGTTTTGAAATACAGGGTGGGACCGAGAGATAATTGCTAATGTCAAATTCACGTAAATCTAAGTGACGCTCAAACACGAGATTTCAAAATTGCGCAAATATAAGTTCGCGTAAATCGTAAATAATATATTTTATAGACAATATAAAATAGATAATTGTATATTGTTATTTGGTGATAGTTTACATTTCCTAGGGAAAAAAATATGTCTCAAAAGTTTATTTGTTTCTTTTGTATGCCAATCTATTTAAAACCCATAAAAAGCTAAAAAAAATTGGTATAAAGACAAAAGTTTTAAAAAATATAATTATATACAATTTTTTAAAGAATAGTATTAACCTTTTATAGCTAGCCCCTAAATTACACCTTAATGACAAATGTAAACCCTATTCACATTACTAGAAAAATATATTAATAAGAAAAAAAGATGTAAAATTGGAATATTCTAAAAATGACTCCTTATAGAGGTGTTTTGCGCAAATTTTAAGGATATTTTTTTAATGCGTAAAGAAAAGAAAACATTAGATTTTAAATTAGCGATCCTTTTAGTTGTGACTGGGATATTTAAAATACAGCACACTAACAAGACTAAACAGAAAAAAGCAAATAAATTTTTTTTAACCCTAATTTTTTATTAAGCCAAAGCTTGCCCAATGCATATCTATAATAAAACAATTAAGTGGAATAAAATAAATGTGATTCTTTGGGTAATTTTTAAAAAATATTAAAAAAGATACAATATGTAAGGTTACTTTAAAAAATCTAATAGAAGTTCCGTTTAAACAAATAAAAGGATTTTAATCTAAGTAACATTAAAATTGAATAGTATTATATTAAACTGTTATTATATTTAAATAACCTATATTAATTTAAAAATCACAATATAATTAAAATAAATACCATAATTTACCCCGTACTAGTCATTAGGAAGCACAATCAGCAACGTGGTAGATATCGTAAATATCCCAAAAATGCGACTGAGCACTTCATTTTTTTTAAGATTATCGATAACTATTTCACTAGAGTTTTTAAACAGGCAAAATGTCAAAGCAACCTCCCGTTTTCTACTGATCATTTTCATCAATAGAAAATAAATCAATCAAAAACCACCACTTTTCGATTAATATTATTTATTTAAGCGATTAAACCACATCTATACCGTAATTCGCAAATCGGCTAATTCCATATTTACAAAATTTTACAGCAGAAGCAAAAATATTTTAAAATTGATATAAAAAAATTAATATAAGTCTTCTTTAACATTTATTAAGTAGATTAATGGTTTTGAGGTCATTTTAAATATAGAAACCATACCTATACATTTTTTAAGATTTATATTTTATAATAGTTCAAGTACCTACCTCTTATTTTAAACAAAAATTAAGTTATCTTATTTGCGAATTAAGGTATCGACATGTATTGTTTAACCGCAAATAAATTTCTGTTATCCAAACTAGTTGTCAAAATTGAAAAAAATTGTCAAGCTTTAATGTCAGTAAAATTCTGTCTTGTTGGCTTTATTGTAAGTTAAGGATATGATCTAGCCGTATATAAGTCGACCTTCAAATTAATTTTGATTAAACTACCCAAATAATTTTTGTAAGATTGGCTTGCCAAATTATTTCATGAACAGTTAATTTCAAAATTAAAACGTTGACTGACCGCTGTGTGTCTCGTGTTTTTATTAAATTATTGTACGTTTAATTATTTTCCACGAAAATCTTACCAAAATATTGTTGGGTAGTTTAATCGAATAAATTTTAGGTTTTATAATATATGACTTTTTACTAGAGTGTTTTACACCGACAAAATGTCATAGCAACCTCCTGTTTTCTACTGATAAAACTTTTACCTGCTCCCACCTTGATAAAACTAACATGATGGTATTTCAGCAATAAAACTTAGGCCCGTCGCAAACACAAAGATTTGTGGTCGCCACCGGTGGCCGTCACACACTGTTGACTTTACTTTTAATGCAATTTCATATACACGACGCAGACTTGGCGTTCGTAGTGGCTCATTCAAGCTTCAAACTGCTTGTAGTCGGTGGCGGCCACTTTTTTTCTGTGCAAACACAACCACATCGACTGAATGCGCTATTTTAATTGCTTTGAAAAAATGGAATTATAAGAAAAAAAATAATGCAGGTGGGGTAATTATATACAGTGTGTCCACAAATAAACTTAACTATACCTGTAAACTTTTTATTTCTAATATTAAAAAAAAGAATACTTTTTAAAAAAATACGGTATTGAAAATGCTAAAAGCTATATTAAAAGTTGCCAGATAAGAGTGGTTCAAAATCGCTTATATATTTTATTACTTTAAAAGTAAAAAAATGGAAAAATATATTTTTGAAACGTTGGTGTGCTGTGACGGTTTTAGTTGAAAATAGTATTTAGCTGTGAAAATGTCGATATTTGTTTGTTAACGGTGCTTAAAATACATCGCGCGACTTGTGGTACTGTAAGTATTATCTGAAGCACTGTTTTTTTCCATTTTTTGAAAAATTCAAATTGATATTTAAAAAATATACAAATAAATATCACACTTTGCCATTCAGGGACCAAAGACCAGTAAAAATTCCAAAAATGTTGACCGACGCGACGGTGTCTACCAAATTATTGTGACTACTTGTTTTTATTTTTAAGAAATATTTTGCTTTTATAAAAAAAATAATTTACAGATGTAATAAAAGCATATTTAGTACACACACACGTTATTTTATACATATATTTGCAAAAGTTGCTTTAAAACTTTTCATTAGTGTATTAAATACACCATGCGACCAATTAAAGTAAAATTATCTACGCGCCTAATTATGGGTTAAATATTGGATTAAGCACATAAAGCTTGGGAAATCGTATTCCTGGCTACTCTTGTATATGAAATCCATACATAGTTATTAAAAAAATTTTCAAATGTTTGGTTATTGGGTATGCATTTAAACGCTACAATTTAACTTACCATTTTTTGTTGTGCCACTTCTAGGAGAATTTGTAAAACTAGTTTGTGCATCTACTGGTCTTCGAGGGGTTTTCGTATCCCTCTTCTCGCTCTTGCTTTAGCTGCGTAGTATATTCGGATGTATACAAACACCATTATACAAGATGGAATGTAGAAGGAGCCTAACGCTGAGTACAGGACGTAACCTAGCTCTTCACTTAACTGCAAAAAAAACAATATCTTAGTAAAATGTTTATATTGTCAGAAACTTTAAATTTTAAATATAAAATTTTGCGCTTAGTTCTACACTTACCCCAATTTATTTTTGACATTCCAGAATTTTTTAAGTGTTAAAACGTGCTATTATTTTATAAAAAAAGAAAAAAAAGTTTCTTATAATACGTTTTACCCCGAATTTTATCCAAAAACTAAAAATAACTACCTTTTAACAATTTTATCTTAAAAGTTATTTAAAATTTTATACCAGGCACCATGCAGAGTTTCCCAGCAGATCCCAATTTGCTTTCGGTCGTAGTTTAATTTCATCTAATGAATTTAAATTTTTCAAATTTCATTATTGGAAATTTAATTTAAAATTGCTTGTGTGTATCAAATATACGTAAAACGTTTTTTTCTTGTGGTTATATACAGGGTGCTACAAATTTGAGCATCATAAGAATCTCCGAAGCGGTAAGAGACACAAAGTTAGATATACAGGGTGTCCGGAAAGGTGAGGTCAAAAATGATGGGGGTGATGGAGTGAGCCTAAATAATGTTTGTACTTCATATAAAAAAATTTTTGTTGCGCTTCCTTAGGGATTTATTGACCTTTAAAGTTAGAATTTTAAACAGTTTAAATTAACTCATACCAATGCTTTTTTCCATAGGCAAATAATTGCGAAGTAGATTAGATTATGCATATCCTCTAACATTGCAACCTGCTCAGGTTTAGTGTGTCCTTCGTCCATAGGTTAGAGCACGCTATCCAAGCCGGTCTCTATAAAAATGCATAAAATAAACGGAAAAACTTCTTTAAAACCTGTATAATTATGACTTACTGGGCAATCATTTGCCTGTGGAAAATGCATTAGTATAAGTTAATTTAAATGCCCTAATATCATTATTATTGTGGCAACCGTTTACAAGTTATAAATAAAATATTTTTTTTATTCTAACTTTGAAGGTCAATAACTCCATAAGGAACTTTTTTATATGAAGTACTAACATTATTTTAGCTTACTCTATCACCCCTATCATTTTTGATCTCACCTTTCCGGATACCCTGTATTGAAAAAAGTTGCATATTTTAATACTTAACAATTACTGTTTTAAGAGTCTAAATTTTTTTTAGCCTTTCCGGAATTATTATCTACTAATATAAAGGGTGATTTTTAACCTATACGCATAAACTTGGAAATTTTCTAAGGACAAGCAATGACGAATAATGGAAAAAAGGAAGTAAAATATTTTTAATTAGTAGGAAAATCAGTTATTTAAAATAAAAAAAAATAAAGACAAATAATAACTAGTAATGCAGTAACCAATTCTTGTGTCAGGTAATAATTAAAACACTTATAGCGTATAGTTAATTATTTTAATTCTCGTCGCGCAAAAATAAACACACACTATATGACCAAAACTGATAGCAGTGTACATATAAACCTACCAAACATAATCATACCTTGTTTATTGGTTTTACAAAGTATAAAAAAATTCTGATATTTTTGTAAAAAAGATAGTTTACGATTCTTTTTTTTAATATTAGCAGCTGGTATTGTTACCAATAAATTGTGCTATGCGGATAGGTTTAAAATTACCCTGTGCATACTAATTATTTGTAGATATAAAATTAAAAAAATAATAATAAGTACAATTTTTTTTTAATAAATGTTCCTTAAACCTTGTTTTTTTTGCAAAATTAAATAAATAAATTAAAAATCTGACGCTTTGTCTCGCATCACCATCATCAACCTTTTTTTAATAATCTATTGGTAAGAAAAACAGGTCGTCCATGCAAGAGTGTATTATATTCTGCTTTTAATTAGACTACTAGGCTAACGTTAGGTATAACGCATAAAATATGTTAGAGTTTAATCGCGAGATCTGGTTTAGTTCTGTTTAGAGTTTAAACACCAGATCTGGTCCAGTTTTGTCTTTGTTGTTGTTTTACCTAGACTGTTACGTCATACATTGTTGTTCTCGCTTCATGTCGTTTAAATCAAGAGTGACAAAAAAATTACGTCATTGACGAATGTCGGAGAAAAATCGTTAGCAATCAGTCAATGTCAGTTACTGTCATTATTGATTTTCGATATTTTAGGCATTCCAATTTTTTATATATTTTATATATCTTTATAAAAGTTGAGTAAATAAAAAAACTATATCTGTTTAGTGCCCAAAACAAACCTATTTTGCGTGACGTTTGTAACCCCGTGTCTAACATCAAACATTGAAATTTTCCATGGAATGTTAGTTCAAAACAGTTTGAAACGTTTAGTGCCGTTTTGTGATTTCAATATTATACTATTTTTTTATATATTAGTGTTTGTTTGTTGTTATTATTAAATATGGCGCAACGAGACACAGAAGCCGAACAAGTTCTTATTTTAAAGTTATTAAAATATTTTTAAATGGAGACAGAAGCAGGCAAACCTCTTTAACCTGTGAGTGCTGTATTTAATGTAAGTTACAATTTTTTTTTTGCTATGTGTTTGCTATAATATTACTGTATTGTAGAGAGTTTCTGGTACCCTGGGAGTATCTTTATCTACCTTACAAAGAATCAATGCAAGTGGAGTAAAAAACATGAAGATTATAAAAGAAATATAAACGCTTGACTGCTAGTTCGTCCCATGGGCGTACCTTACACGAAATACATGAACATGTAATAAGAACGCGGATTTATGCAGTGTATGCGGCAGGTAAGATAACGTAATTTTTGTTTTAAAGGTCTCTTAGTATTTTATGGATATTTTTACCAATAATTCTGCAATTTATACACTGTAAATTTATATGACAGGTGAGCATGCTAAAAAAAATGTTATAATTTATGAAGTTTATTCAGTGCCAAACAGATTTCAATTTATTAAGTGAAGTGAAATAAGTGGACTAAATATTTTAAATAGATAGTGTAAACTTCTGAAGCTTTTTTAGTAGCTAAAAATCTTAACGTCAATGCGAATCGTATTTTTTCTGGTATAGCTTCTTTCCAGTTAGTGTCTTAATTTGCAACTATCAAGGAAATTTGTTGTAGAAGATTCTTAAAATCGGCATATGACACCCGATTAAAATGATCGAACTAATCCGATGGTTCTGCAAGCAGCTCAGAAAGTTGATTGTTCATAGTATCCCTTTAAAAACATTTAAAAAATATATTAAATATATTTACATGCTACGATCCGGACACCCCTCTTTCCCTTCATTTACTTTTATAATTAAGTTCATATTATAAATGTCAACATAATATATGGAAAACTGAATATATTTTTACCTTGTTCTGCTTCGATAGAAACTCAGCTTTCAGCACCTTCTTTTAAGTCATTTTTTAAATCACTTTGGTTTGGTGCACCTTTCCATAAAAATTGGAAACACTGTACAAATAAATTGCCTCGGCTGCTACAGTCTCCACATCCATAGTTACAGAACACCAACAAAAAAATATTTATATACTCGTTAATTGGCAAACTATTTTTATTTTCCTAACTTATTGGCCAAACTTATAAACGTGTACTGAAGCCTTGAGATAGACTGTTCAAATTTAGGTTTATATACACAGGGTGTTTATACATTGTGATGAAAAACTGCTAGGGTGGAATTCTGTTATCAAAATAAAACACATTGGTCCACAATTTCTTAGTTCTTAAGATGCAGGGCGTTATATTTAAAAAAAAGTTAGCTTTTGTAAATATTTAAAATACCATTTAAACATTTTTTTTATTTTTTGATTAGGCACTTACTTATTTTTGGTATTTTTTGTATCTTCTTTAATTAAAAAAATGCATATTCTTAAACCATAAAAGAAATATATTGGAATGTTTTTTGTTGTTGTTTATTTTAATAAAATTAAATAATTAATTTATAATAACACCAGTTTTATAAAACTTTTTGATATCCCAGTAAAAAAATAAATTGACTGATAATGTCTGTATTTCAACTGCTAATGCTGTTCAAAAATATAATAATAAATTTACATTTGGCTTAAAAATAAAAAATAATGAAAATTTACTCTTTAGAAAAAACATGTTTTTGAAGTTTTTATGAAACCTGGTTACAAAAATCAACGTTTCCTTTGCGTGAATTATATTTTTTTACCATCAAGAAATTTTATTAAGAGTAACTTTTTCTCGCAAAATAAAATTCCTGATTCATTTGTTCTCTTGTGCATCGATTGTCTGTATAAGATTTTAGTTTTGAAACAACAACTAGCGTAAAAACAGTTTATGGCTATTATGATCTATCTCTGAGCAATTTTTACAAATCTCTTTAACTCATTTGCTCTTAAAGTTACGAAAAAAACTTTAAATGGGAAATATTGATTAATTCTTCTGTTTTGTTGAAGTTGTTGGTTTGTTTGTGTATCTCTATGGCTTCCTTATACAGTCTGACATGGTAGGATGAGTTATTATCCAGAACCTGGGTATTTTAAAATTTTATGTGGTGCTCTGTGCCAGAAAAAGTGTGCCCTGCTACGGCTGATTTGTCAGTCTATCCCAGGCGGCAGTTAGCTTTATGTGCTTTAATTCTTGAGTTGATCGATCTCTTGGTCGTTCCGATATACACACTGCCTCATGTACACGGTATCCAATAAACTCCTAGGTATGCCAGGGGATTGGTTAATTTTCTTTTAATTAAAGAATACCGTAGATTTTAATAGAGTGTTTTATTTTATGTTGGACATGACTTTCCTTTTTTGGTTTGTCTATAGGGACCACCTACTCTATTTACTAAGTTATGATAAATTACCACAGAAGAAGTTTTAAGTAATCAATTAAATATTTATTCTGGCACTGATAAAGAAGTTGTTAAGAATAATTAATAATAAACCCACGGCCTTTTGCCACGACTAACAGAGAGCTAGACCGTAAATCATTTTGTCTAAATCCATGGCTAATATAAAATCTTTTAATTTAGATAATCCCATTATAACCTTTTAGCCAAAGTTAGGTTATAAGCACATGATCAATTTCGTCATTGTAAACCATATTTTACACATCTATTAACGTAAAACCTCGTATAATAACAAAAACAAAATACATAAACATTTGCACCTATAGACGGCTAGCGTTACCGTATGAAACATCTAATTATCTGGGCTAGTTTTACGAGACTAATAAATCTTTTTTTTTTAAACTATACATAATTACCTTAAATCACATCTTTTTATTAAATATGTTTACTTAGAAATTTTTGTATTTTATTCATTAATTTATTATTGTTTTTATACTTACTCCTAAATAAAGGTCATAATTAATACCAAATGAAAAAAAAATCATTTTTAATAATGTGTACAAAAAACCAAAGGACTTCAACCAAAAATAATATAATAGAGTTAGATCTAGATACTTTTTAAAACTAGATGATCGATGTTTGACTTATCTATACAAAATTGGCCGTGCGATAAAGCTACTAGAACTAGGTATTGCTACTGTTGCCGTATGGAAACGCTACCTGTTAATGGGTTAATTTGTTTTGGAAAAACAGAGTGTTAAACTTTGTCAATTTGGCCACGCACCAAAAAGTTTCTTTTGATTGAGAACCATAATTTTTTCCATTGATTTTTATTTTAAAATAATAACACAAAGTTGTTTTTTTTTGGAACATCCTGTACACTTTACTATTATTTTTAGATATATTATATAGATTTCGTTGACCCTTGCGGGATATAGCGAAAACTAAAAAGATAAAACAAATCTGATTACACAATCTTGACTTCGAATTTTTAAACAAATTCAGTGGTAAAAGTAAACTCCGACTAACTTAATTTGTTTTAAAGGTACATAGGGTCCAAATTTGTTAATTTGGCCAACCACATGAAAATTGCTTAATATTAGAGACAGAAAATTTTTTAAAAATATTTACATAGAATTTAGTGAAGTAACTATATTTCTTTCATTGACTTTTATTTTCAAATCATAACACAAAGCTTTTTTGTATAGAACACCCTCTATATGTTATTATTAGGTCAAAGTGTTTTTCCTTTTTTGTCAAAGTGTTTTCCCTTTTTTGTCATAATATTCTTTTTAAGCGTTTATATTTATCTTAAATGTCATAAAAGTAAAAGTTATTTGGATATGTATTCAGTACATTTTATTTTTTATAAAATGGCTTTTACGATTTGCTTTTTTCTGTACAAAGTGGCGACTTTTCGTTGACCCTTGCGGAATATAGCGAAAACTAAAAAGATAAAAAAATCTGATTGCACAATCTTGGCTTCGACTTCTAAACAAATTTAGTGGTAAAAGTAAACTACGGCTAACTTAATTAGTTTTAAAGGTACATTGTGTCCAAATCTGTCAATTTGCCCAAGCACCTGAAAATTGCTTAATATTAGAGACAGAAAAAAAAATTATGTTATTTTAAAATCATAACACAAAGTTTCCTTTTTTTTTAATAGAACACCCTCTATATGTTATTATTATTATTTAGATTTGTAAAAAACCGTTATAAAAACTACTTAAATCATCCAGAGTAATAATAAGTGTGCAATTCAAAACAAAATCATTATATCACGCCGTCTGTCTAAAAGATTCACATCTTGTTCCTCGTCACTTTGATTTTTAGTAAATATTTTTTATGTCTACCCTTTTCCTTTGTGTTTCCATCGGATTGCTACCCAAATGGCTTCTCAAGAGGACACTTTTAAACCGGTATCATTTATTTGGGTACTTACTTTAAGTTAATACGAATCGTCCATTTGTTATCGTACACCTTTTACCTATGGAAACAGCTTTTGAGTCAACCTATTTGTAGAAAGACATAAAATAAACAAAATATATTGGACACTGGAGAAAATTGATACAATATAAATACAACTTTAAAGCTATAAAAGCGAAAAAGCACTTGATATGTTAAACGTGACTTTTATTGTTATTTAAAATAACACATAAAAAAAAGTCAAAGTGTTTTCCTTTTTGGTCATAGGATGCTTTACGTTTATTTATCTTAAATATCATAAAAGAAAAAAGGTATTTGATCATTTATTCAGTTCATTTTATTTCTCATGAAATGGTTTTTACGATTTGCTTTTTGCTGTACAAAGTGGCGACTTTTCGTTAACCTTTGCGAGATATAGCGAAAACCATAAAGATAAAACTAATCTAATTGCACAATCTTGGTTTCAATTTGTTTAACAAATTTCGTGGTAAGAGTAAACTACGGCTAACTTACAGAACGTCCCATTTTGTCAATTTGGCCAGGCACCAGAAGATCTCTTAAATATTAGAGACAGAAAAAAAAATGTAAATTGAAAAGTTTAAGCAATTTTTACGTAATGTTTAGTAGAGTGACTATATTTGTTTTATTAACTATTATTTTAATATCATAATGCAAAGTTATTTTTTAAGAACACCCTCTATATTTTATTATCAATATTTAGATTTAAAAAAAACTTTTATAAAAAACCACTTGAATCATTCTATGTAAGACTAAGTATGCAATCCAAAACAGAAATATATCATGCCGTCTGTCTAAAAGATTCACATCTTGTCCCTCGTCACTTTGATTTTTAGTAAATATTTTTTATCTCTACCCTTTTCCTTTGTGTTTCCAACACATCGGATTGCTGCCCAAATGGCTTTTCGAGAGGACACTTTAAAACCGGTATCATTTGTTTGGGGACTTACTTTAAATCAATACGAATCGTCCATTTGTTATCGTACACCTTTTACATATGGGAACAGCTTTTAAGTTAACCTTCTGGATTAAAAGCGGCCTCGTATTTGTAGAAAGACATAAAATGAACAGAATATATTGGACACTGGAGTAAATTGATACAATATGAATACAACTTTAAAGTTATAAAAATGAAATGGCATTTGATATGTTAAACGTGACTTTCATTGTTATTTAAAATGACACATTAAAAAGTTAAAGTGTTCTTCTTTTTTGTCATGTGATTCTTTTTAAGGCGTTTATTTTTATCCTAATTGGTATAAAAGTAAAAAGTCGTTTGGTTATGTATTAAAAGATTTTCAGTACATTTTTTCTCATGAAATGGCTTCTTTGGTTTGCTTTTTCTGTACAAGGTGGCACCTTTTTGTTGACCTTGTAGGATATAGCGAAAACTAAAAGAGATAGAACAAGTCTGATTGCACAATCTTTGTTTTGATTTTGAAAACAAATTTAAAGGTAAAAGTAAATTACGGCTAACTTAATTTGTTTTAAAGATACAGAGTGTTCAATTCTGTTAATTTGCCCAAGCACCTAAAAATTACCTAATATTCGAGACAGAAAAAGAATTTAAATAGGAAAGTTTTAGAAATTTTGTACCGAGAATTCAGTGAAGTAATTATATTTTTCCCCTTGACTCTTATTTTAAAATTATAATACAAAAATGTGTTTTTTAGAACACCCTCTGTATCTTATTATCAATATTTAGATTTATAGAAAATATTAAAAAAAATCTTGAAACATCCTGTGTAACAATAAGTATGCAATCCAAAACAGAAATGTGTCATGCCGTCTGTCTAAAAGATTCACATCTTGTCCCTCAGATTTTCAGTAAATATTTTTTATCTCTACCCTTTTCCTTTGTGTTTCCCACACATCGGAGTGCTGCCCAAATGGCTTTTCGAGAGGACACTTTTAAACCGGTATCATTTATTTGGGGACTTACTTTAAGTCAATACGAATCGTCCATTTGTTATCGTACACCTTTTACATATGGAAACAGCTTTTGACTCAACCTTCTGGATTAAAAGCGGCCTCGTATTTGTTAAAAGACATAAAATGAACAGAATATATTGGACACTGGAGAAAATTGATACAATATAAACACAACTTTAAAGCTATTAAAGCGAAAAAGCATTTGATATGTTAAACGTGACTTTCATTGTTATTTAAAATGACACAAAAACAAGTCAAACTGTTTTTTTCTTTGTTGTCATAGGATTCTTTTTAGGCGTTTATTTTTATCTTAAATGTTATAAAAGTAAAAAGTCGTTTGGTTATGTATTAAAAGATTTTCAGTACATTTTTTCCTTATGAAATGGCTTCTTCGGTTTGCTTTTTGCTGTACAAGGTGGCACCTTTTTGTTGACCCTGTAGGATATAGCGAAAACTAAAATAGATAGGAGAAGTCTGATTGCACAATCTAAGTTTCGATTTTCAAAACAAATTTAGAGGTAAAAGTAAATTAGGGTTAACTTAATTTGTTTTAAAGATACAAAGTATCCAATTTTGGAAATTTGTGCACCTAAAAATTACGTAATATTAGAGACAGAAAAAATATAAATATGTAAGTTTTAAAAATTTTGTACCTAGAATTCAGTGTAGTAACTATATTTTTTCTATTGACTTTTATTGTAAAATTATAACACAAAGTTATTTTTTTTTAATAGAGAACACTCTCTATACCGTATTATCAATATTTAGATTTACAGAAAACATTAAAAAAAAAATCTTGAAACATCCTGTGCAACAATAAGTGTGCAATCCAAAACAGAGATGTGTCATGCCGTCTGTCTAAAAGATTCACATCTTTTCCCCGTCACTTTAATTTTCAGTAAATATTTTTTATCTCTACCCTTTTTCTTTGTGTTTCCATCACATCGGACACATAGGATTGCTGCCCAAATGGCTTTTCGAGAGGACACTTTTAAACCGGTATCATTTGTTTGGGGACTTACTTTAAGTCAATACGAATCGTCCATTTGTTATCGTACACCTTTTACATATGGGAACAACTTTTGAGTCAACCTTCTGGATTAAAAGAGGCCTCGCATTTGCAGAAAGACATAAAATGAACATAATATATTGGACACTGGAGAAAATTGATACAATATAAATACAACTTTAAAGCTATAAAAGCGAAAAAGCATTTGATGTGTTAAACGTGACTTTTATTGTTATTTAAAATGACACATAAAAAAAGGTCAAAGTGTTTCACCATTTTTTCATAGGATTCTTTTAAGGCGTTTATTTTTGTCTTAAATATTATAAAAGTAAAAAAGTCGTTTGGTTATGTATTAAAAGATTTTCAGTACATATTTTTTCTCATGAAATGGCTTCTTCGGTTTGCTGTACAAGGTGGCACCTTTTTGTTGACTTTGTAGGATATAGCGAAAACTAAAAGAGATAAAACAAGTCTGATTGCACAATCTAACTTTTGATTTTTAAAACAAATTTAGAGATAAAAGTAAATTAGGGCTAACCTAATTTATTTAAAGATACAGAGTGTCCAATTTTGTCAGTTTGTCCAAAAAACTGAAAATTACTAATATTAGGGACAGAAAAAAAAGTAAATAGGAAAGTTTTTAAAAATTTAGTACCTATAATTCAGTGTAGTAACTATACTTTTTCCATTGACTTTTATTTTAAAATTATAACAAAAGTTGTTTTTTTTTAAACAAAACACCCTCTATAACTTATTATGAATAATTAGTTTTATAGAAAACATTGAAAAAAATCTTAAAACATCCTGTGTAACAATAAGTATGCAATCCAAAACAGAAATATGTCATGCCGTCTGTCTAAAAGATTCACATCTTGTCCCACGTCACTTTGATTTTCAGTAAATATTTTTATCTTCACCCTTTTCCTTTGTGTTTCCAACACATCAGATTTCTGCCCAAATGGCTTTTCGAGAGAACACTTTAAAACCGGTATCATTTGTTTGGGGACTTACTTTAAGTCAATACGAATCGTCCATTTGTTATCGTACACCTTTTACATATGGAAACAGCTTTTGAGTCGACCTTCTGGATTAAAAGCGGCCTCGTATTTGTTAAAAGACATAAAATGAACAGAATATACTGGACACTGGAGAAAATTGATACAATATAAATACAACTTTAAAGCTATAAAAGCGAAAAAGCATTTGATGTGTTAAACGTGACTTTTATTGTTATTTAAAATGACACATATAAAAAGGTCAAAGTTGTTTCAACATTTTTTCATAGGATTCTTTTTAAGGCGTTTATTTTTATCTTAAATATTATAAAAGTAAACAAGTCGTTTGGTTATGTATGAAAATATTCTTAGTATATTTATTTATCATGAAGTGGCTCAAGTTTACTGTTATATTATAATTTTTAAAATTAATGTTAGGGTTAAAGCAAATACATTTGCAGTTTTAATTGTGAGAACCAATGACAGTCACAGAGCTAAGTATAACCATCTAAGGATATTTAAGGGAAAGTTTACTATAATAGGACTGTTTCTCTTTTCGATAGCCTTGGGAACAAAAAGTCTTTGAACTATTAGCTTAAAAAAATGCTGCAACATTATTTTTATTGTCGTTAGAAAATTGATACAATATAAATACAACTTTAAAGCTATAAAGCGAAAGAGCATTTGATGTGTTAAACGTGCCTTGTATTTAAAACGACACATAGAAAAAAGTCTAGGTTTTTCTTCTTTTTTGTCACCCGATTCTTTCTAAGTGTTTAGTTTTATCTTAAATGTCGTAAAAGTAGACGGGCGTTTAGTTATGTATTAAAATATTTTTAGTATATTTATTTATCATGAAGTGGCTTTAAAGTTTACTGTTTACGGAACAGGGTCAAATATATTTATTGTATACTGGTAATAAATTATTTTTTAAGTTAATGTTAGGGTTAAAAGCAAATACATTTGCAGTTTTTAATTGTGAGAGCCAATGACGGTCACAGAGCTAAGTACAACAATCTAAGAATATTTTAAGAAAAGTTTACCAAAATAGGGGCTGATTGTCTTTCCGATAGCTTATGCGAACAAAAGTCTTTTAACCATTAGCTTAAAAAAATGCGCAACATTATTTTTATTGTCGTTAGAAAATCGATACAATATAAATACGACTTTTGAGCTATAAAAGCGACACATGAAGAAAGTCAAAGTGTTTTTTTTTGTCAAAGGAGTCTTTTCGATTGTTTCTTTTTATCTTAACTGTCATAAAAGTAAAAAGTCTTTTAGTTATGTATTAAACGATTTTTGGTACATTTAATTATAATAAAGGGGCGTCTAAATTTACTGTTTACTGCACAGTGTGGAACATTTAGACTATATTGGTTATAAATTATTTATTAAGTTCGCATTATGATAAATATAATAGTAGTAGGGGAGCCCACGACGCTAAAATGGGATTTACTTAAATGTCAAGAGACCTATTGGGTTGCAAAGCCTAGATGATAAGACGGAAAAAATGTTATGTGATGTATACATTTTTATCGGTAAGGAAAGCGACTATAAATTTTATATTATGAAAAAAAATGGTTATTACTTTGGCTTGTAATAATCGTCTGAATCGTATTGGATTATATATGTTTTGTTAACTTTTAATTATGTTTTTAAATTTAAAAATACGCCACGTTCGAAACTGTCAAAATATTTTTTTTTGTGTAGCCCTCTGTTTTTTTACGTCACTCTGAAATTGTCACATTTGTAAAATATACACTGTTTAGCAGGTAATTAACTCACTCTATCTTTATTTTACGCGCTCGACAATTTTTAAAGGATATATTTTTGTTTTCCGCCATGTATACGGGGCTCATATTTGGTGGAGGTACTTTACAGGATACAAGACATTCTCTGGTATATTAATCTGCCGTGCTGTAGTAAATTCCGAAATCCCTTCTTTGGCTCCTCTACCATAGATAATTATTGATTAACTTTGCATAAACCTATGTCCTAAATGTTCTACTTTTGGAAATACAGGGTGGTAAATTTTAGGAATCTCAATTGTATTTTTACAATTTCTTTTTAACCAATACCAATATTTTTAAAAAATTGGGTGACCTCAACATAAATCTGAGAACAGTTTTTGACGTACATGACTTTTGGTGTCTTCCATGAGGAAATAACTGTAAATATTTTGCAAGAAAAAATGGTAGCTCACTACATTTTTTAAAAATAAATGATTATTTCTGAGATTCCCGTTAAGTTTAAGAAAAATTTATTCTTTTGACTTCGTACAGATGTATAGTTTTTCTTTACTTTTCATTGAAAAATCGCCTATTAAAATTTGTCGGGCATCCTGTATAAAAACCATATTATACATTTTGTTATTGTTTAAAAACTACAAATAATTGTTTGCCTTCTCTAGGAGGTTTCTGACTTTAAATAATTAAAAAAAAGGAACACAAAGTTAAAAAAAATAATCAAAATCGGAGGTGTTTCTGATAGACCGTGAGCCCGGTGCAAAATTTTGTAAGGTTTTTCATTTCAATGCATAACTCATAAAATGCTTTAAAAGGGCTGTACACAAATGTGAGCATCAGCTGCGTATTCAATGGTGAAATTGTACAGAATGCTGCAAAAACAAGATCCATATTAAACTTGTATTTTTAAATGAAACACCCTGTATATTGGTTTATTTTAAAATGGTTCACCTACATTAAAATATTATAGTTGAAATTATACAATCCAAAAACTAATATTTATTAAGATAATAATTTCTAGTATAGTTAATTTTCTAGTAATCTAACGTATTATACAGTCAAGCGTAAGTAAGTTGAAATATATTAAAATTTTATTTTGGTTATGAATTTTTTAAAAATCCTAAATATCTTAAAAATTTTACATTTTTTATAAAGGTATCGCTGATAAAATGTACGTTTTTTTTTTAGTTCCACAATCTTAAATTGAAGTAATATACAGGGTGTTTCATTAAAAAACACAAGTTCAATATGGACTTTTTTTGGAGCATCCCGTATAATTCCACAATCCTCGCCGAAGCTGACGCTCACATCAATTCATGTTCAACCCTTTAAAAGATTTTACGAGTTAAAGACTGAGAGAAAATTGGTTACAAAAATCTATCGCTGGCTTAAGGACCATAAGGGCTCTACAAAAGGCTTCATTTACGCTACTATACACTATACGTCAAATCAGCCTGTCAATGTGCGCATTAACGGTAAAAAGTGATGAGGAAATTTTTTTGTTTAATTGTTGGTAAATAATTTATTTACTGTCAAAGCTACAAATTATATTATATCATGTTACTAATTACCTTTTATCGTAAGAACTAATTATAGTTAGTTCAGCTATTTAGTTTATTTAAAAAAAATACCACAATTTGATGTGATAACCTAAAGTATGTAAAAAAGTCCCGTTTTTTGTGATTTTCTAACAAAAATATTATTATTGTGTCGTTGATACATAAAAGTCCTTTTTACATACTTTTTTGCAAAGTCAGTTGTTGTTAACGAAAAGCTTTTAGAAGTAAAAAGAAAAGGAGTGAAAATAAAAAATATTCACTGTGAATCAAAGTGACAAGGGACAAGCCTAAATTTATAGAAAACAATAAAATATTTATGGGATTAGATTTTTCATTGTGTTTTACAATAAAAAGAAAAAAATACGTATTTTTCAGGCTTTTTTAGAAGCGTAGTTGTTGTTCTTAAATTAAAAGATTTATGTTTAATTGTCTTAAACATTTAAAAGATATTTACCGACGCCTTTTAAATATAAATTAATTTATATTTTTGCAGAAAATACAAGTGTTAGGCTATTAACATTTATTTATATTTTTAACCAAAAACATATTATACCAGGTAAATTAACAATAGTTTTAAAAATTTACATAGTTTTAGCTTTAATTTTTTTAAATCTAAATAATTGTTATTGTATTTTAAACATATTTTTAACCCATTTTATATTACCTAGAGACTTGGTACAACTAAAGTTAAATTTTAAAATTATTATTTATCTAAGGATGTTAAAATACATTTTTGCATAATGAATGGCTAAATTAAATTAAAAATGTATAAATAAAACTTGGTTGTTATAATATTACATATACCAAAACATATATCCAAGTGCCTTTTTCCTTTAAAAAATGCATAAAATATTTTGTTGCATTTTAAAATAACTTCTATACAAATTGCCTTGTCCTAGAGATAAACTGTTTAAAATTTTATTACCAATTATTGCCAACTTTAGCATATATTACGTTACACACAAAAAAAAATAAAAACGTATTTATTACTATGGTTTTTAAACTAACCTTTTAAAAATTTATATTAGCATAAAAACGTAAATAAATTTTTACCAAAAGTATGTCAGATATAAATATTAGGTAAATTTAATACTAGTTTTTAAACACCTTTTGACATAATTATTTTATTTTACAGTGCTTTCAAATTACGCACTGGCTTAACGACCGCCGCCGCAGCCTGCGTTTTGCTTAAATATGAGAAGAAAACCTGGCTGTATTTTATATCCATATATGAAAGCCGCGAAAAATTTAAATTAATTTGTTATTACCAGCGGCGGTTTTTACTTATTTATTCGATAAAAACTTACAAAAACTATTAAAAATAACCGACAAATAGTTAAAGGTAATATAACCTTAATAATTATTTATTTTGGGTGCCATTAGTGTTTGGGCGTTTAAGGTTTTTGTGGTTTTATTGTTTAATATTATAATTTAGTTAATAGCACCCATTGAAAAAACCAATTAAAGTAGTAAAGCGGGATAAGGACAGACAAATATAACCACTGTTGTATTTATCCTAACGATTCGTGGCTGGATTGCCACTTTATTAAGGGCCTGTAATTAAAAAAGACACGTTAAAAAACCATTTCGTCACATAGACCCAATAATTAACAACACTAAAAAACACTTTTAAAAATGTTGTCAGGCAGAAAAGGTGAAGAAATAACATCAGGACGACACCGTCAGCATTAAAGTCAGCAATTAGATATATATGTATATAACTTTAAGTTCTTAAAAAGTAGAAAATTTTTAAAATTAAATTATAAACAATAAAAAATTAAAATTAGCAAACATGTAAAAAAAATTATCAACAAAAAAATATATATACAGTGCTGGTGTGTAACTTGGAATAAATTCAGTAAATCAAATACCATTATTTTTTTTGAAAAAATGGTCAATTTTATCCCTACAAACTAATAATCCTCTAGGAACTCAATAAAGATGATCCAAATGGAAGACTCAAATTTTGTGAACAATTTATGGAACTAATACAGTCTAATAATAAACACAGAAAACATTCTGTTTTCTGATGTATCAACGTTCATGCTAAATGGGGAGGTAAACCGACAACATTGTCGTTATTGGGCAGACAAGAATCCATGCTAGATGAGGGAAGACCACACTTAATGGTCAGAGAAAGTCAATGTTTGGGCAGGGATTGTAGGCCAGCAAGTTATAGGACTGATTCTTTGAAGGAAATCTGAATGGAGCGCGATACCTAGAGTTCTTACAAGATGAACTATTTCCGAATTTGGCTATTATGTTTCCTGATCCGGTAGAAGCTAATTTTCCTAATAGAAATATCTGGTTTTAACAAGATGGTGCGTCCCCCATTTTGCAAGACCTGTCCGTGATTTTCTGGATAATGTATTTCCAGGCAGATGAATTGGTAGAAGAGGGCCATTTGAATGGCCACCGAGATCCCCAGATGGACTCGGTTGGACTATTTCCCAATGGGGATATTTAAAAAGCAAAGTATTTAAGACCAAGCCCGCAAACATTGAGGAGTTGAAAGCACGAATAAGGCATAAGTGTAGACTAATTTCCTTAGAAATTATTAGAAATGTTCAACACAAGTTTCAATTGTGATTAGGGTATTGCCAAATAGTGAATTGGCAACATTTTAAGTATTTATTGAAGACAAATTATTATGTTGAATAGCTTTTTTACATTTTGCAAATACAAAATGTTTATTAAATTATCTTGGAAACGACAAGCAAAAAAAATTAGTAGTTATGTATAAATTGATTTGCCCTTTAAAAACAGTCATAAAAAAACAGGGTTGCCGCAACTGAAAATACTAATCGACGTGTTCGGCCATTTTTTCAAAAAAATAATGGTATTTGATTACTGAATTTATTCCAAGTTACAGGCTCGCACTGAATTTATTCCAAGTTACAGACTCGCACTCTATCCGGAATCATACTTGGGACCTGTGGCTTACGGGCCAACGCTCGTAACCCTTGAGCTATAGGGGCAAACATAAATACATTTTTTAACTTTATTACCTTTTTAACATAAAATTTAATTCACTACTTACTCTTGGTAATTTCTCAAATTTTTAGTGTATATTACCAATAGGAATAAAATTTTGTATTTATTAGGTTTAGACCATGCGACCAGTTTTCCCAAATAAACGTTTAAAAATTCCAAAATTGTTGGTCGATTTATCCTCTTGTAACACCCACCCTGGGATACACTGTATATGATCTTTTTTTTATATTCTTAATAATATAATTTGCCCCTTCTCTTTCCTAACAGCATTCTGTAAGGCTCTATATAATTTTTAATTTTCTATTTAAACTTTTACTTGGAATGCACTAGAGAATCTCTACAACTATTTTTTAGCACAGGAAGTTATACATATAATGTAATAAATTTAACTAAATATATATTTTGTAAGTGTTAAGTTACGTAATATTTGTCTAAATTATGCTAAAATCTTAAGATATGTTTAATATGGCAAATGGCACAAGAATTTTTTTTGTAAGCAATATAAATTTAAAAAACAAGCTGAACACATTATATTTTTTAATGTTCTTTATAAATTAAATTTATAGTAAAAATGTGTGTTTATTACGAAAGCTATTATATAATTTTGGTAAAGATATTATTTTTAAGGTACAATAACTCTAAAGGATATGTAAATGTGAGACGTAAAATAACGTAATATGTAATATAAGTTTATTAATATGTAAACAATATATCCATAACAAAATAAAATTTCCTTTGCTCTACACAAAAATGAAATAAAATGCCTTTAAAATATTTTTTATTTACTCTCTGTAATACAATCTTCCTGGATCATGTTTTTATATTTGAAAACATTCTTTTTTGTGGATATTGTTCAGATTACATGTTTTTTGAAGATATCGATTTCCGTAAAAAGTGTTTGTTTAGAATATGATATTTTTATGGTAAACCAAAGTTTAGAAAAATTTGTTAGTTACAATTAAAAATATTTTTTTCTTACCCTATTAATTACGTGACTATAAATACGGTAAAGAGTAATAATTTTAGAGCGGCAAAATTAAATACTTAATTAATTTATTACAAGTTAAACCAGAAAATATAGATTTTGTTAAAAATCAATAATCTTTTGCAGCAACAATTTATTTATTTTAAATAAGTTTAAATATGTAAGCCTTTTTTTAATAAATCAAGCACGATATGTAATATGCCATGTAGTGATATATCGTGTATTTCTTAAATATCCACCCCAAATCTAAGTTCTTTTAACGAATTAACTATAAAACTTAAACTATGGAAAATGAAATTAATGTGCAAATACTATATTTTAAAGTAAGATTGACACATAAAAATGGCTGCTAACCGCCATCTTGGGGACAAATTAAATGGATAAGTGGGTCCTATGATTAAAAGCTACTAAGAAGTACTTTATAACCCCAGAATATAAAGTCAAAACCTTATCCCACTACAAAATGGTAGTACTGTAATAATTCCCTTAATGTACTGTAAACTTGGATTGCCACCATATTTTCAAAACTAATAAAGTGAAATAATATTAATGTGGTATTTTTTGATCTTTTTTAAAATAATAAATAAGGTGGTTAAATAAAAAAGAAAAAAATTTTGTCCTACCTTTAATTAATATTCTTTATTGTTATATTATAATAACATAAATTAAATAAACAGTTCACTTGTTTTAATTATAATACAATATAACTTATATATGTGAAAATTTTATAAATATCTTAATTTGTTAGTTAAATTTTAATGCTAATTATTATACATCAGCTAAATAGTTCTAACCTTGGTACTTTGGTATGTCATACTTTAACCGGTAATGAAATAGTACATATATACCGAGGTGGAAAGTATTTCATTACTCCCAGAAAAAGGATGATTTACAGGGACGCAGAGGGCCGGGGTGGTTAAATCTTAATATTTACTACTAGGGAATTTGTGAATAGTGTTTAGATTTCAAAACTTCCATGCAAAAAATACGAAGTGGCCGACTATAATTTTACCTATTTTTACTGAGAAGTTATTGCAAAAATCTTTAGATTTTTAAAAAGTGTTTTTAATCATATCCTCGTTTTATATAAAAATATTGTTTTTCTTTTAAAAAAATGCACCAAAAGCTATTTCTATTTTAAAAATTATGGATTTATTTATTATTAAAAATTTGACATAGCAATTATATTATTTGACAATAAAAATTTGCTATGTATTAAACAGAAAAAAAAATACGGCGACAAAACAATAGGTCAATTACAATATTAACAAAGTTTTTTAAAAAAGTAACCTAGCTTTAAAGCCCCTATTATTTTCTGAAAAACGTGTAGCTTTATTTTGAATTTTTTTATAAGCTTGTATGCAGCAAATTGACAAATAATGCCAGGTAGTCAATTTTCAAGAGATAAATAAACCTAATATAATTTTTTAAAAAATTATAGCTTATATTATAGTTAAAAAAAAATTAAACAGAATTAAACATGGCGTTCTTTTTAAAATAGCAAAGATGCCCTATATCGAAGAATGGGCTATTTTGTTGTTGTTTTAACGAAATGAAAGAATCAAATTGCGAAAATAAACTTTTAAAAATCTTTTCTTTTTGTAAAAACCGCATCTAAAAAACGTTATTAGTTATTCGTCATCAAAATAGGTAGATAGTCGGACAACCCGTATCAAATAAATGATTATTCGAGTTTCTTTTATAAAAGCAATTTTCTACCTTTTAAAAGGATCAAAGGTTGCAGGAAAACTAACATTGATGAAACTTTATACTAAGCTATCAATCTTTAAAGTCGGACATATCAATACCTTATATTACATTAATAGATATTCCTTTTCGTCTCGTATATTATTGCATTAGGCCAATGTTCGTCTATAAATAAACCTATATACTAATAAAATATTTTTATTTACCAATTAGCATTGGGTTTTTTTTGTATAAAAAAACTGCAATTATTAAAGTTATAACTAAATTGACAATTTTACATTTCGTACGAAAACTTAAAAATCATTATTAAAATTTTTACAATTTAAAGTATTGCAAAAAATAATGGATGTAACCCTAATACAGTGCTTGTCTAAAGTCATGACGCTCCCTTTTAACTTTTTAATTGTTTGGTAATTTTCCATAAAAATTTAAGGACTTTAGTAAAACAACATAAACCAGATTTAAGGCAAAAAATGACAGATATAGGTGTCAAACTGACAGCTGGGCGCCATTTTGAATAGAATAATTAAATGAAAAGGGGGTCTTGTGGCACATCATTTTTAAGCTCCTGACAAGTTCTTTATAACTCTAAAATATAAAGTGAATACTTTTACTTGCCAAAAAATGGCGATACTTTGAAAATGAACTGAATACCTAATTTGGATGGCCATGTCTCCGAAACTAATAAAGTTAGATATATCTAATGTAGTATTTTTTAAAGGTTTTTGGATATCTTTTTAATGGTGATATAGAATACAGGGTGCGTCTTTAAAAAATCCATACTTTTGTCCTACCCTGTACAGAATTGCCAATGTTACCATTAAATAAATCCTTAAAAAGCTTTAAGAAAATTTCCACATTATGTGTATCTAACTTTTAGCAGGGAGCCCACGGTGCTAAATGGGGAATTAGACAAGCGTCAGAGAACCATTGGGTTGCAAAGTTTAGATGATAAAATTTAAAAAATGTTATATAATGTATACCGTTTCCATCGGTGAAGAAGGCGGCTATGGACTTTAAATATGTTAAAAAATACTATTATTATTTCGACTTGCGAAAATCGTTCGGGTCATATCGTATTTAATATTTTATTTTATCCCTATTTTTTTTTTTTTATTAAAAAAGCTACGCTCAAAATGGCAAACTGACGTTTTTTTTTTTGTAGTCCCTCGTTTCCTTTACGTCACATTCAAATTGGTCAGATATGAAATATATACTTTCGCTTAGCATAGTAATTAACTCCGGCCCCATCGAATTTGACGGGCCTGACAATTCTGATGGATATTTTTGTTTTTTATGATTGGTCCTTATACAAAGCTTATATTTGGTGAAGGGGTATTCTTACCCGCTGCAAGTTATCCTACGGTATAATAAGCTGCCGCGCCGTAGTAAATCCCGAAATCCCCTTTCTGGGCTCCCTACCATTTCTTAGATCTGTAAATATGACCATCTAAATGGGTATTTAGGTAATTTTTAATGCACCGCCATTTTGTAGTAGGAGTAAAGGTATTGACTTTATATTCTGTGGTTATAAAGTACTTGCAAGGAGCTAAAAATGATGTGTTTGTGTTTCTTTAAAATGGCGCCCAGCTGTCAGTTTGACATTTATATATGTCGTCTCTTGCCTAAAATTTGGTTAATGTTGTCGTAGTAAAGTTCTTAAATTTATTTTAAAAATACCAAATAATTTAAAAGTAATAAGGGGGCTCCAAATTTATACAAGCACTGTATAATACAGGGTGAGAAATAACTGTATGAGCAGTTTTAATATCCAATAAAACAAACATTACAAAACTTACACATATTTTATTGATATTATTTTAAACTACAAATAATAATGACCAAAAAATATATTTTTAGGTGACGTCCCTCACGTGGCTGACATTCTTGATCCGGAGTTGCATATTTTTAAAAACTTGACGACAAGTTGCTCGCGGAATGGCGTTTATTTCCCGGACAATGTTTTTTTAAGCCAGTCCAACGTAGTTGGATTGTTTTTTAGACCCTTGGTTTAAGGTAACCACATAGAAAATAATTATTTAAAGTAAGATCCAGACCCGGAGGGGGCTACTGAATATCACCTGTTGGTGAAATCCTTCAGAAAACATTTATTTTAACAAATCTATAAATACAGTGGCAGTGTGACAGGTAGCTCCATTTTGTTAAAACCAGGTCAAAGCATTATGTACTTCATATTGTTCAAGAGCTGGGACTAAGAATCCCTGTAACATCTCATAATAGTTATCACCTCTCACCGTAACGGTTGCAATCCACACAAAAAGCTTAGGAGAATGAAAAGGACGTTAATGTTTCTGTAGGGGATTATCCACTGACCAAAATTGTCAATTAACGCTATTCCGCGAGCAATCTATCGCCAAATTTTTGAAAATATGCTACTCCGGATTAAGAATGTCAGCAACGTGAGGAGCGTCACTTAAAAAATATAATTTTTGGCCATAAAATTTTTATTATATGTACTTTGAAATAATATTAATAAAATATGTGTAAGTTTTGTAATTTTTGTTTTATTTAATATTGAAACTGCTCATACAGTTATGGCCCACCCTGTAAATAGGTCATTATTTATAATAACTTTAAAAAACGAAAGTCCCGTGTCACAAATTCTTTCTTTTACCTGGCTTAAGACACCCACGGTACGTTAGTATTAAGGCTTTTAGCCTTCGTGTATTGTCTAAGGATAAAAAGAAAAACGATTTAAGTATTTCCTAAACAAACATTAAAAAGGGTCAAGAAATATTATTTTTTACCTTTTTTGGGTCCCTTTCAAACACAATTGCACCAATTTTAAGTTCTTGCAATAATGCAATAAAATTTACTTTTAAAACACCCTTTTTTTCTAATTAATTACATTATAAAAACAAAATGGATGTTTTTAAAAATAGCGGTGTGTTTTAATTAAATCGTGATACATGTCAGGCAACTTATGTGGGCAGGACATGCAAACCAGTAAAGGTTAGAAATAAAGATCATCTTTATCAACCATTCACCTATTCTTTTGTAATTTACATAAAACATAATGACCACAAAATACTTTTATCCAATTACTGCAAGATACTGCACAATGTTAACCAATAGGGCTTGAGATATAATTTCTTTGAAGACTAACAAATTGCAAGAAATTATCTACTTACTCCCAATTTTTGAATACCCAAGTAAATTCTACATACAAATTTCAACTAATTTTTTAAAAATTTTGTAACTAAAGCTCGACACACATATTTTTCTGCTTAAATATATTTTAAATTTCCTAATACAAATAATAGATATTTCAATATATTTTTTTGTTTTTTTTTGCAAATTTCGTTTACAATTTATTAATTATTATTATACAAGACTGTTCCTGTCAAAAATGTGTATTTATTTTTACACAAGTTGCACAAGTAAGTTAGACTATTTAAATTATAATAATAAAAAAATATTTATATACTTACTTTTAGTGTACTTTTAATGAGGGCCTAGTTTAGGCCAAAAATAAAATTTTATACCTATTACCAAATTTTATTTCCATTCTATACTAAAGGTATAGTACCCAATTAGCTTTAAAGTAAAATTTTATTTACAACTATATTTTTATATCTAAATTTTTAATTTCATTTGATCAGCAAAAAACATAGGCATTTTTAATCTGAGGTCCTTAGAAATAAGAAAAAACATTATTTGAATAATGCATTTGAGTTCATTTTTGCTTACAATTAAATTTTTACTTTTTACCTCTTAAGTTATGGCTTTAAGTTTTTGAAAATAGATTAACCAGTGTGACAAAAAAAAACGTATTTTACTACTTACCTTAGCCTTATAAAAGCTTTCCCATAAATATGCATTTTTTATTAAATTTAGCTATTTTTTATTACTTGCGATTTAGCCAAAAACATTCCTTAATTTCCCAATTAAAATAAATCGACCGGTATCTTCTAATTAAGCTATTTTTTAAAGAAAATGGCATATCAGGTACAATGACACTGCTGTTAAAAAATATTAAAATTTAACTTAGTATTTTTAACATTTATTTTAAAGTGTCGTGAATAAGATTAAAAGGGTAATTTTAGACCAATCAGTCATGAAAGAGCATGGTCACATCTATTTTTCGTGATTTCTTGGCTAGGGCTGGAATAACTCTTTAAGGGCCGTAAACTTGGCTTGTGGCACCTATTTTATTCCACGGCTCCCTACGCTTCAGAAAAAAATATAATTGAAGAGGTAAAAAAATGGAGAGCATAAAAAAGGCCCTTCCTTGTGTTGTGCCAATTTTATCCCACGGCGCCTTAGACTTTTAAAGTAAAATTAATTACAAGAAAATAAACTTTCCTTGTTTATTTTCTTGTAATTAATTCTAATAATTAATTGCTTATTTTTTTACGGCTCCCTAGGCTGTAGCCTAGTCAGCCTAGTGGGTAATACGGCACTGTTCTTGGCCCAAATTTATTCTATCCTATCGCATAAATAAAAAATATTTAGAGGTACGATGTCAAAAAATAGCAAATGCACTGTTATTGTGCTATGTAAATTAGTGAAAATTTAACAAGTAATTTATTTAAAACAGGAAAGTTTACATTGGTTCTGGGTAAACCAAAAGTAATATGACACAACTTAATTCATAAAATAATATTAATCTATGTTATATGTATACTAGGGTGATTTATTTTCAAACATTTTTATCAGGTGCTTAAATAAAATTTTAATTTACATGTAAAAAGTAAAAAATTCACTAAGTTTAAGTTTTAAGTATAGTCGAGTGAATAAAACTGTAAAAGAGGTAATCGCTGAAAGTCCTTAGAAGCTGCTTCGATTTTGATTATTTTTTTATATTTTTATTTTTTTATATTATTTTAAAATCAAAAACCTTTCAGAGAAGAGAAATAAACTTTCATTGTTTAAAAAAATATACCAGATGTCCCTAGCCGGTAGCGCTCACCCCTATAACTTTTTTACTTTTTAGGATATCAGCATAAAATTTTGTACATAGGTATTACACATAAATGTGCATTGTTTCACATATTTCTTTTGTTTTTCTATCGTTTTTAGTTTAACCGGAAACAATAACTTTTTTTATTTTTAAATGGGACCCCGGTATGTTTTACTTATTTAAATAGTGAATGAAATTCCGAGTACAATGACATACCATTTGTTACTTTTTGACATCTAACTTCTAAACTATTCTAATTTTAAATTTTAAACCTAGAGTGCCATAAATGCGATTAAACATCAAATTCTGGATTAAGTGGTCATGGAAAAATAGATGTGACAGTATTTTGTTTTTATAGTCTGGACAGACTGGTTTAAAGCTTGCAACATTGTATTTATGGCCTTAAGTGATTTTTTTTTTAATTAATAGAGGGTGACACCCCATCCATTATAAATAAATAATATAAAAATATTTATTTATAGACAATTTAATACCACACAATTAATATTTTAGCAAAAATTATGTAACACAAATCTGTGTTAACTATTTTTTTTTAACAGAACAGCATGTATTTTTTCCATAATTTTTAATAATTATTTAAAGACAAAAAAAACAAACTATTAAAAACAAAAGTCATGTCTATTTTTCCTTGACAACTTTACCGTTTTATCGCATTTATAGCACTTAAGATTTAAAATTAAAAAATTTAGAAGGTCAAAAATGTCAAAATGTAAAAATAAGGTGTCATTGTACTTGGAATTTGATTTTATATTTAAATAAGTAAAATAATATCATATAAAATATAAATGTCAGGTTCGTTTTTGGTTAAACTGGAACTAAAGGAAAAGAAGTAAATATTTAAAACAACGCACATTTATGTGTTATACCCACGTACAGGGTGGCGCCTCTTGATTGACCTTGCAAAGTATAGCAAAAACTAAAAGGAATAGAAAGAATCTGATTACGCAATCTTTATTTCAATTTGTGAAACAATTTAAATACAGAGATACAGAGTGTTTTTGAATTTTGTCAATTTGGCCAGGGATTTGTAACTTGGTTGATATTGGAAATAGAAAATAAATGTAAAGAGAAAAGTTTAAGGAACTTTTACTTAGAGTTTAGTGGCGTACAGTCTTTCCATTGACTTCTTTTTTAAAGTTATATTTCAAAGTTGGGGTTTTAATAAAAATTTCTGTATATTTCATAACCAATTAAAAGGTCATTTCAAAAGCCGCAAAAATACCACATTTAATATATTTAATTTGTTATAGTTTTGAAAATATAACTACCGTCTGAAATTCAATAATAAAAACGCATTTTTAAAATAAAACACCCTGTATATTTTACCACCATTAAAAAGACATTTTAAAGACCTTTATTAATCAAATTGAAAATGTTTTTCTCAAACAGTTTCGGAAATATAAGCTTTTTATTCTTAATGCATATGTTTTTTACTTTTAAGATTTATATATTCATATTTTCATAATTATAAAAGATAAATGTATCAAATGCATAATTTCGCTAAAACTCTCTAAAACATCTTTGAAACGGTAATATAATGATGACTATAATTCCGAAACTATTACAAAATAATGCATTAAATGTGGTTTTTCCTATAGCTTCTAAGGGGACCTGTCAACTGATGATAACATAATATAGAGTGTTTTATTAAAAAAAAAAAAAAAAATGTTGTATAACGCCACTGAAATCTACGTAATAATCTTTAAAAAATTTCTTTTTATTTTATTTTTCTATCTCTAATATCAAGCAAGTTACAAGTTCCTGGCCAAATTGACAAAATTTGAAAAACACTCTGTATCTCCCAAACAAATAAGGTTAGCCATGATTTATTTCCATCGCTGAATTTGATTCAAGTCCAAATTAAGATTGTAAAATAAAATTTGTTCTATCCTCTTCAGTTTTTACTATACCCTGCAAAGTCAACGAAACTGCGCCACCCTGTACAGAATTTTATTTACATAACCCAAAAAATAAAAATGGTATTGGAGTGAGCCACCGGCTAGGGATACCCGATATATGTTATTTATACACCGTGTCCAAAAACTTTCCCGACAAACTTTAAGGGGTAACTTCATATAAACATACGTCCTACTTCATATAAACATACGTCCTACTTTTGGAACTACAGGGTGTTAAAATTTTAGAAAAATAATCGTTTTTTTTACAATAATGTTTTAACCAAAACAGATATTTTTGAGAAATTTGTCATATTCTATGCATTAAAGGACATTTTTCACGTACAGAAAAAAATATTTCTTCGTCAGTGTCGCCCGTAAGAGGCCCCCCGTAAGTATTGTTTTTAGATAGCTTAAACCCTTAGTCTTAAAAAGATGCTCTTGTTTGATATCAATAACTTAAAGCGTTTTTGAGAAAAACAATTTTTTGTTTAAATAAGGTTGTATTGAATAATTTTGTATGTCATCTTAAGAAGGGCTCCCTCTAAACTTTTGCATTTTTTTATGGAATTCTCTACAATGCAGAATTTTCATAAAAATACAAAAAATCTTTTTCAAAAGTTTTTTAGTGCTGACTGCAACAGAATAGAGGAGCTTTTAATCAAAACGCAGTTTTGGAAAAAACACAATTTTAAGATTATCTCATAATATTAACTGCCTGTTTTATTCTTTAAACATAAAGATAAGCCTTTTAACTGAAATATAATGTCATAATAAAAATATATAAATTAAACATATCTCAAATAAATACTTTAAAATCCATAAATTTAAAACTGGCAATAAAAATTGTAGGGTATTTTAAAAATTGTTTTTTATCAAAAACTGTGATTTAATTTGGAGCTCCTCAATGTTTTTAGATGTTTTTACAGCACAAAAGCTTTTTTGGTTGAAAACGCTTCCATTTAACTATATGAAATAGAAGGACCTTTTTTTTTAGCTAAGGCTTTGAACAATCAAAAAATACTAATTTTTTTTAAGATACAGGGTGTGAAAATATTTAGCACTATTGTGTGGGGCCAAGTTCGTCTCAACTGCAAAAAATAAAGGGTTGATTTAAAAAAATGGTTTGCCGAGTAATATATAGATATTTTATGGCTCAAAACGTCAGAAATTGACATTTATGGTATTTAAATTTAACTTAATTGATTGATAACTTTTCACAAACTCTTTACAAAAATATTTTTTAAATTATATATAATAATTCAAGTTAAACAAAAAAACTCTAACGCAACTTCAAAGAGCGTAAAATATGCCGTAAGGTGGTGTATATTTGGGTATTATATTTTTAAATATTTTTAAACATAATAAAGTTACAGGGTTGAGCCACCGGAAGTAGTTTGACCTTTTTTTGGAAAATCGACCGATTTTAAACAATTGAAGATTATTTAATAAAAATCTAAAATTGTTAAAGATGAGATAATACTGCAACCCATTTCCTTTTAAACTTTTTAACGGTGTTAATGGTGGGAGGAGATGACTTTGCGTAAATTCTGATACAAAAATATGTCTTTTTAAAAATAAAAAGTACATGTTTTGGGGCTTTTATAAAACTTAATCTTAACGAGGTGGTTAGTTAAAAAAACTAACCTATTTTTGTAACAACAACAAGGGAAAATTACTAAAGTACTTTAATTTTGACGCTATACTATCATTTAATTTATAACAAAGAAATTCAATCTCCTTCTCGGAAACATTTCTCTTTTAAAATGTTTTACTTGACATATCGATTTACGTTCATAATGCACTTTTAAAAACAAAATTCCCGGAAATCAGGAAAATAAAATGGGTACATTGGTTTTTAAGGCATCATAAATTTCTTTTTGTCCCCTTTATAGTGTAAGATTTATAACTTTAATTTTATAGGTAGTAAGCAATTTTAAATCTTTGTATTATTTTTAAAAGTTCCAAATTATACTTTTACACACCATAAAGGTAGTAGTTTAAGTAATAAGGGTGCTGTAGTTAGTTATCCTGGACAAAAAAAATCAAATTCAATCTTAAATAAATTTTGTCTTTTTTTTACCTATTTCAATTCTCTTTTGGTTTAGGTGCAGCTTCTTTCCTCTTTTGTTTAGATTTAATAGGGGTTTGCAAAAAGTGTTATATGATTAGGTGTTATACAGTGAAGAGCCAAATGTTGTATTTTGACTTTGCAAAAGCAACGAAATAACTTATTTTTAGTACTTTTTTTGATATTAATTTATACTAGTATTATAAATAAACAAGTAAAAATTGTTTTTTTAACGGGTAATTTTCGGAAATACTGAACCGATCATGGAAATTTTTAAAGTCAAAAAGTTACACTATTCAGAAATTCTTCAGAGAAAAATATAATTAACGCTCTACGAAGTGGGCACGAGTCGGCTAGTAGACAATAAAACAGTAAAAAATATAGTGTTGAAGGGTGTCAGCAACTAGACGACAAGGAATAATTTACCTTTACAATTTTTTAGCAGTTTACTTTATTTTAAAGCATTACTATTTTTATAACATTTTATTTATTAATTTATTTATTATTAAAGAAGGTAATACAATTTGTGTACTGGATGTCAGGTTATGATTTTTCACTTACCCTAAAATTTTTATTTTTTACTATAAAAAAATAGAATTAATAATTGTTAAGTTGGTTTTCAAATCAGTTATCAGGTCTTTGTTACCTCTTAAGTTATACAGGTAACAATAAAGAGTACGAGGGATTTTAAAGACCTTTAAAAAATACAATATACTTATCTTTATTAGTTTCGAAAATATGACCACCCAAATCGTATGTTTTTCTATATGTTTACATTATAGCGTATAATTGTTTTTCTTTGAAAATTTGTATTTTTTTCATACTACAGATACTGGTATGAATAAAAAAAGTAATGTTAGGAAAAAATAAAGCTATAAAATACAACACATTGGTAAAAAATTGTGACATTAATTTAAGTATCCAACGTGGTTTTAAATTAAAACTCAACATTTAGCTCTTCTCTGTATAACACCTAATTCTATAAAACTTTTTGCATTCCTCATATACAATAATAATCCCTATAAAAGGAACTACAACTGTACTAAAATAATATTTAAAATTGGTCAAAAATCCAAATAGTTATTTAAGATTGCAGATTGATTTTTAGCAATGGACTTAAAGACATGGTGGTTTTAAAAGACAAAAAAAAAAAAAATTGCAGGCTGCACCCGTTAAAATGAAGGGTAAACTTTAAAGTGGTACTTTGTGTTGTTATACTGTGCCACACCAGAGGGTATTAAGGTAGGCGTCCACTAGAGACGGTCAGGCGGATCGGGCCGAACCGCTGGCGCGTTGCCTGCTTTGTGTTCAAGTTAGAGTTCGTCCATTTGAGGCGCGACGGACGGGTACAGTATTTCTCTCTTTCAAGAAATGCGCCTAACTTGGCTAGCGACTACCAGGTGGGTTGCATCGGCTTGTAAATAAATCAGAGAGCGTCCATTAGAAGCGCGTCGCATAGAAAAATACACAAGAGAATTTTTGTTTTGCTTTTTAGACGGATTTCGCAAACAGTGCGCTACACAAGGGCAAATACAGAATTTGGTTTATGGGGAGTAGGCAAGATAGAACTAATAATAGCATTGAAATTTACTTAAAAGAATGTGTATCTTTGGAGATATCAGTGTAAATAAAGGTAATAATTATTATAAATTTATAAAGTCATAAATATTGCCGAGTACTTATATTTCGACAGATAAAAATGTTATATCAACTTATAAAAAATATTACCACACACAACTAGGGATGGTTAGCTCAGGGGCTCCAAGGGGGAAAGGGCATATTATTATTAAATGCCAACTTTTCTAACTAGGTGTGTTTTGGTTAAAAAAAATCGGTTCCAAAGGATGTGGTTTGAAAGAAGGGAGGCGGCATGCCCCCTCCCCATTGGGCAGCTGCCCACACTGCGGTCCATTTTTAGTTAACGTAGAGCTTAAAGAAAATAACCCATAGATAGAATTAAAACTTTTAAAGCTCTGCAATCTATGTTAACTAAGAAACAAATTAAGCGCAGTACGCATTTTGCTGTCTCCAAATTGGCATCTTTTTTACGCTGCTGACACATACAGGGTGTCTCTAAATAGTGAGAAAACCAATATTTTAACAAATTCTTGGGATCAACATGTGAAGAATAAATAAATAAGTTGAAAAATGGATGATTCCAAATATACAGGGTGTCAAAAAATTATTTTAGTTTTAGATTTTCATAAATAATTTTGTTAATAATTGATGTATTGTCACAAAATTGGCTAGGGGAAAGGGGGTTTGTGGGGTCAGAAATTAAACTTTACCATCTGTACTTGACCCTCATATAAAAATTATTATTCCTAAACATCTTTAACTCAAAAATAATATACCCTGTAAAATTTGATATTGGCAGCCGTTTTCGGGATATATGGTCTCACCTAAATTATACAGGGTGTTTTAAAATAGGATGTTAGGCCGTAAAGACGTAAATCCTGGAGGACCTAAATAAATCTTCGTCTCAAATGTCTTAACTTCTGAATATTTTTAAAAAAAAAATTAAAGCCATTTAGGATATAGGTTATTTTATATATATATATATATATATATATATATATATATATATATATATATATATATATATATATATTTTAATTTAAGTCATTTAGGATATAGATTAATTTATACTTTTTTAAGTTTCTTACTTTTAAAAATTATTATCTTATTTCGAAACACTTTTTCTTCTTCTTCCAGCAAAATTTTACATCTTCATTAAAGATTTTTTTTACTACTAAAATCGTAAAATCCGCAATATTGCAAAAAAAATTATCAAAATATCCGCCCGTATCAACTCCGAACCTAAAAGAGACGTACCTGCAAGTTGCGTGCTCGATCCAATCCGTTTCCGTCCATCTCTAGTGAATGCTTACCTGCTATAAAATTGTAAATTCATTGGAGTAAGAGTTGGACAACACAAAGGGCTCTTGCAGCTTATAAGTGTGCAAAATTAAGGGTCATTATCAAGGCTACCAATTTCGATACAATCGAAACTGCTTAAAGTAACTGTACAGGGATCATATAAATTAAGTGTTCATCATTGATAATTTTGTTATTACTCAACATACAAAATAGTTTAAATTAGCAAACTAGTAGCATTCTCAACGTTCTTTAAGACTTAAAAAAAATGACTTTACTTACTTAGAACTTATTTAAGTAGTATACAGGTTGTCTATGAATATGTAGGCAATCTTACGGATTTATATAGAACACGTGAAAATAATGGAAACAAGTTGCTATACATTTGTTTTCGAAAGCTCCTCTTTACAGAGATATTCCATCTATCTATCCATCTATCTATCCATCTATCTATCCATGAATGTAACGGAATCTTTGAGCCTAATTTTAACCAACTTCCAGCTATTCGATTTCTTTGAAACTTTGCACACGTATTAAGGACCCATGACAATGCAATAATCTGCAAACAGTATCCCGTTATCCTGGTTTGATCGCCAGGAAAAAAAATCCATTATATTATTATAACCACTGCTTGATACCACCAAGTGTCATCTGTCACCTGTACGTCCCAGTGGTACCAACCACCGGCCATTTCAAGAGTTCGATCTGAATCGATTTTACTCAAATTTTATATTAGGTTATTTTCAGAAAGTCCATCTGAAAAACTTTGCTACTCTTGACAAAATGGCGAAAAAATTTTTTAGTGGGTTGCCATCTGTTGGCAACATTCCAAACTTTTATACATACATAAATGCATATCGAACTAAAAATGAAAAATAAATAATAGTTTAAAAAACTAAAAAACACGCTTTTATATGCAACTGAACTAAAAATTAGAAAATAATTTTTCATTAAAAAATATTGTCACTTCATAGTAAAAAGCGTGGGGTGCATTTTACTATTTTTTCATAACTTTTCCATCATAGATATTGGCAAATATAATAATTATAACATTTAATATATTAAGCACCCCACGCTTTACTATGAAGTGACAATATTTTTTTTAATGAAAAATTATTTTCTAATTTTTAGTTCGGTTGCATATAAAAGCGATTCACGTTAGATTGTCTCTTTTCTTTACATTAACTAAGTGATATGCTATTTAGGTGATTCTGTATAAGTCCGGCTACAGACAACATGCCAAGGCTTGGCAAAAATGTTCGTTCGTTTAAACGTTTGCGCATCGTGTGTATGCAAAACATATGGCAGAAGCAAAGCCAACATTGGGTTGTGAGAAATCTTTGAACGAGCGGACATTGGCAAGCCTCGGCATGTCGTCTGTAGACAGCTAAAGCAAACAGTTTTGGTATATTGGCCAGTAATAGAATAACAAAACAAGCACTTTATATAGATACGCATGTTTACATGCCGCTATTGTGAGTTATATTGATCTCTTTTTCCTTACATTACCTATGTGTTTATGTTATTTTAGCTCAACGGGTTATGGGGTGATTCCTAACCCTATACGCATACAGTTGCGAGAATTATTATTGCTAAGGACAAACAATACCTCAATGACCAAAAAAAAATGGTAAAATTTTAGATTAGGGAGATAACTAGTTATTTAACCCTTAACCACAGAGAGTTGGAGTTTCTGGAACGATAACCACAGACGACCAGTCATTTGACCGGTTGTCTTTTTTCCATACACTGAACAACAAGATTTTTTTTTTAATATTAAGTACAGGATTAGTTTAAACATATTTTTTATGTGCATTTAATACAGGTTTTAGGTATATTTTAATCAAACTTTAAGGGATGATTCTACAATAAAATTATGAAAAAACTTTACATGAACATAATATGTTCATGTAAGTTTTCCTCTAGTATCGTCAGAATGTTTAGGACATATTATGTCCTAAACATCTTAATTTTTAAACAACGGGGTGTTAAAAATTTTTAAAAATTATTATTTACTATTTCGCCATTAAAAATAATGATTTTATTCCAAATGTTTTCATTAACAGATACCTCAATTTTATTTTGACAGGCAACGATAGAATTAATAAAGGCGTTTGATTAATAAATGCTTTATTTTATTAGGTGCAAATAAATGCATGTAAATTACATTAAGTATGATATGTCGTTGAATTTGGAATTAAAACATAGGAATAATAAGGTTTTTACCAAATTCTCTGCCTATTAAAAAAAATGTTAATATTGGTTGCTTAAGGACGAACTGCACAACTTGGCCCAAACTTAACCAACTTAGTATCTCTTACTGCTCCCGAGATCCTAATTGTGGCCATCAAACTTGTAACAGACAAGTCCGATTCTGACGCTGCTCTTAAAAAAGCGAAAAAAATATGTTTTCACTGTAATAAAGATGTAAAAAGCGAATCAAAGTGTAAAAAGTGCGGATGTTTATTCCACCCAGCATGTCTGCGACAAGCAGCGGGATTAAAAAGTGCCGTTTGTGCCCATGAAACCGAGGAATCGAACCCATTAACCTCTAAAAAGGACCTTTCACAAATCGACCTTCTACATATTTTGGTAGAGGAACTAAGAAGCAAGAACAAAGTATTGGAGGAAAATAATGAATTGTTGAGGGAAAAAGTGACAACTATGGAGGAAAAGCTGAGAAATGTAAAAAAGGTAAACATAACCAATACCATGATTTTGGCTAATCATCATCAGCCACGAGCCCCCGTCCAACGACGCCTGCGCCAACGTCAGTATCTCAAGCGCCTGTCAAACCTTCAGCCACGAGCACGAGATCTCCCAAAGTACCGAAGATCCAAAACGTCGAAACAGTCGATGTCGAAACTCAACCTGCATCCAATAAACGATCGAGCAAGGCACAAGAATCAACGGCTGATAACACTACGGTTTCTGCCGTCGAAATCCCAAAAATCAGAGATCCAAGTAATCTGAACGCACCAGAAATGTCAGTTGTCAATTCTGAGGATGACACAGGTGACACAACTCAAATCGATGTAAACAAAAACAATGAATGGCACAAAGTGATTAGAAACAAGAAAAAAGCAACGGTAGTTAATAAAAATAGCCGCCCTGAGCCACTAAGGGGTCAAAGTGATAAAAAGGCCAATCTTAAGCCCGCTGTACGAAGGGCCTCGCTATTTCTATCCGGATTAGCTCCAGAAGTTACGAGCAACGAAATCCAAGCCTTCCTAAAGGAACAAAAATTAAGTCAGGCAGTATCCTGTGACAAAATGAAAACAAAAAAGAAAAGTTATACAGCTCTTTTAAGCTAACAGTCCCTTATGAGGAAGTTGACAGATATATGCGTGAAGATGTGTGGCCGAAAGGTATAATCATCAACCATTTTCGGAACCTTCAGCGCCTAAGCAAGGTACCAATAAGAACACAAAATGTACTGAGAGAAACCTAACAATTTTTCATGTAAACGTCCGCTCTTTAAAAAGAAATGCGACGAACTTGAGGCTTTTTAGCTGACAAGCATGTTGATGTCTTGTGCCTAACTGAACACTGGATGACGGAAGGTGAACTTCAGGCGGTAAGACTGCAGGGTTACCAACTAGGAAGCTACTCCTGCAGACAGCAAACTGTTGGTGGAGGTTCTGCCATTTTTATTAGGGACAGCTTGACTTTCTGTGATATGAATGTGCAAAATAAATTTAATGTTTTTAACTGTGAAAAATGTATTGAGTATTGTTGTATACACTGTAAGAGTCTAAACTGTTATATCTTATGTATCTACAGGTCACCATCTGGTTCTTTTGATGCCTTCTTGGAATCAACAGAGCAAATAATAACAAACTTACCCTCTTCTTCACAACTAATAATAGCCGGGGACTTTAATGCTCATTTTAACACCACGGATCCAAATGCCATGCGGCTCTGTGATCTTCTAAGTAGTTTTGGGCTAGGGCAGAGAATCTATGAGCCAACGAGGGGACCAGCGTGTTTAGATAATATCTTTGCCAACAATCTTATCGAGGTATGTACGCATAGTGTTGTTGATGTGGGTATATCGGATCATCGGGGACAGCTGGTCAGATTTAAGCTTTATGAATATCATAACTTCTTAGATAGTAAAACATTTAGACCCATAACACAACTTGGTCAAAATTCTTTTTATAAATTGCTTTCTGAACAGACATGGGATTTTATTTCTGATGAAGTACTTGATCCAAACCAAAAGTTTAATAAATTTATAGAAATTCTGGAAAATGCATATACTTCATCTTTTCCTGAAAAAACTTACAGATTCCGTTCAGATCAGCCAACCATTCTGCCTTGGTTCAACAATAATCTTAAGATAATGCGAGATAACCTAGCTTTTCTCCGGGAATTGAAAAATCAATATAACGTTGTCAGCGCTCAGGAATATAACCGTTACAGAGCCGATTATAAAAGGCAAATTAAAAAAGCTAAAATTGAATCAAATGATAGTCACATAAAAATTCTAATAATCCCACAAAAGCTATGTGGAATATTATAAACAAAAATAAAAAGAAGAATAGGCCTACCTGATACCAGCTTGTCCCCTGATGACTTCAATAGATTCTTCTGCTCAGTTGCAGAAAATATAATAAAAACCATACCCAAAACAAAAAAGAACCCTACCAGTTATATAAAGCCACCCTTGGCAAACTCTGAGGCTTTCTGTTTTAGACCAATAACCTTTAATGAAGTCAGAGACATTATAAATAGCTTAAAAAATAAGAACAGCAGAGATATATATGGTTTAAATGTTAAATTAATAAAATCCATAAAAAATATAATTATTACACCACTTACAAAACTGATAAATATCTGTCTTCACGAAAGCATATTTCCCGACGTCTTAAAAATAGCCTTAGTGACACCGATTTTCAAAAAGGGTAATACCAATCAAGCAGAAAATTATAGGCCAATATCACTGCTGCCTATATTATCAAAAATTTTTGAAAAGTGTATGGCACTGAGACTGGTTGGTTACTTTGAGAGTAACCAACTGTTTACAAAGCACCAATTTGGCTTTCGCAAGGGCAAAAGCACTGTTATGGGTATTCTGGATCTTGTCTCTCAAATAATGGAAGCTTTTGACAAAAAACAATACACCGCAGCCTTGTTCTGTGATTTGAGCAAGGCCTTCTGACTGTGTTGACCACAACATTTTGTTTCAAAAACTCTATGCCTACAATTTTGACGTGAGAAGTGTAGATTTAATAAAATCTTATTTAGGAAATAGGCGTCAAAGGGTAAAGTTGGGGGATGTTACATCGGCGGAGGGAGTAGTTGATGTAGGTGTGCCCCAAGGCTCAATACTGGGACCAATTATATTTCTAATTTATATAAATGATTTACCTGCCAGTAACAGCAAGGTCCAATTTACTCTCTTTGCTGATGATACAACTATATCTCAATCTAAGAGTACCCTGGAACAGTCGCTTGCAGGGTCTGAGGATGCACAGGCGGGGCGGACCTCTGGTTTTGCACGAACAGACTGCTTTTAAACGAAAGTAAACCCAGCAGATGCTGTTTGCAATGCGCCCACTGACCGAGTGGGAGGGAATAACTGAGGCGGAATTTCTCGGAGTAACCCTGGATACAAAATTACAATGGGGACCCCACACAACCAAAGTTGGTGCTAAGATATCCAAGGGTATATATGCTCTTAGGGGCCTCTCGGGAAGTGTATCGCAGAAGATCCTGCGTACTGCCTATTTTGCCTTTGTACATACACACATATCATATGCGATCCTAGCATGGGGTCATTCATCGGGGGCTCATAGATTGTTTGCTCTGCAGAGGAGAGCTGTCAGGGTGTTTGCTGGTATAAGATATCGGGATGATTGTAGGGGGCCTTTGCACGTTATCAACTCTTAACACTACCATGTCTGTATATCCTTGAAAATCTTTTATACATAAAAAAAGTAACACCTACTTAACCCATGATAATGTGCATGACTACGATACCAGAAACAAAGCAAACCTCGTTCTGCCCTGCTGGCGTCTGGGAAGGTGCCAGGATGGACCTGGATACTGGGCAATCAAACTTTTTAATGTCTTACCAGATGACATAAAACAGTTACCTGTAGATAAATTTTATAAAAAATGAAAAATATTTTAGTAACTAATTGTTTTTATTCGTTAGACGAATATCTTAGTTTTCAATTTTAATCTGTAGTTTTTAAATGTAGTTTGTATCTATTTTATATTTCTTTTTGACATATGTAAACAAAAACTTTTGTATGACATGAATAAATGAGTATTGAGTATCCGGAGGTTTTTTGGGGCGCTGATTACAAATCTAAAAGAATGTGTAGTCGACGCTCTGGTTAGTTCATGTTAGTTAAAGCTAGTTTTCGTTAGCAAAACTAACCTAAATAAAATTCACCATATTTTTCCTTCTTTCTGCATATTACATCAATGCTCCGGTAGGCGCGCTAGATGTTGTGACACTAAAAATTAAAAATAATTATAGTTTAAAAACCAAGAAACACGATTTTAAAGCACATTAAACTAAAAAGTAGATTTTTTTATAAGAATATTTAAACAATAATGAACGAGAAATACACTAGGATTATTGTAAAACAGCGTGGACGCCCTGTGCCATATTTTTCGTTTATTG